>CAJHZI010000369.1:0-197500 GCA_905160935.1 Enchytraeus crypticus | reverse complement strand
CCCTATCTCAGTCTCTAATTCTAATTCTACGTTACTATTTTAGAGTTACCGCATACTTTTTAGTTTGAAAACTATTATTTAATGTATCTCCTGCAACCCTACCCTAGTGTGATATTAAATAAATCTATCGTTACGTATGCCTTAACATTACTCTGTCTTCTTGCTACATAGCAAAATAAAATATATTATTGTAAGCTACCTAATGTACATAAATATACACATTTTACAGCCTAGAACATGCGATTCTATTAATAGCTTCAGCTGAATATAACTCGAGCACGCATGTGGTCAAAATAAATCATAACTTGAGCGAATGGCAGCTGAGCAATTACAATTGCGAAATCATTTCAGAACGCCTAGACTGCAGGTAACCACTGAATGATTCGGGAATTCAAAGGCTAAAGTACTCGCTGAATGATTCAGGAATTCAAAGGCTACAAGTAGACACTGAACTATTATAGAACATACAAGCAACAAGTAGGCACTGAATGAATTTAGTAATGATAAAAAATCTCGGAAATGAGCAGAAAAGTGAAATTACATCACACTACTGTGAAAAAACTGCACCATCTATTCTACACTGGGTTGTCATAGTAATGCGCACAGATAAACTGGTGCTGCATCAATGATGACAATATACGTGTGTGTATGTATATATATATATATATATATATATATATATATACATATATAAAAAAATAAAATTATATATAGGTCTATATATACCTGTATACTTGTATATATATATATATATATATATATATATACCTATAAATATATATATATATATATATATATGCCTATACATGTATATATATATATATATATATATATATAGATTCATTCAGTGAAGAATATATATATATATATATATATATACATGTACAAATTGTACATATATATAAAAGTTGTATATATATATGCATATATATATATATATATATATATATACAATTTTAACGTTACAAACGGGATATTTAATGCACAAGTTGAAGTAATCCAACATGCCCTACTACAGCAATGTAAAACTGAGTTGCAGTTTACATGTAAGCGCGAATCGATGCGACAATCAATCTGCTTAATAAATTCAAGTCGTGTCGAGATAATAGCACATACGTTTGCTTTGCTTTACGAAGAAGAAATTACATATTTCTGTAGCGTAGCCATTTGTGGATATTTCCCGCAAGGGGCGTCTGCCTTCTCAAAAAGAGGCGTGCCTCCTGGTAAAAATAGTATTATTTTTTCCAGAAATGGTAGGCCACAAATCATTAGGCCTACTAGGCCTAATGATTTGTGATCCTAAATAAAATCTACATCAAAATTTACAAAAGGCTTCACGCTCAACATTCTGCTCCTAATGCGAAATATTTATTACACCACTTTTAGTCACATTCGCCATAATAGATCTGTGAGATTAGAAAACAGCGTCATCGTAAACTGCACTGGCTTGGGAAGTCGACAAAAGCCTGTCCCGAGAAATCTATTTAAAAAGTCTATAATCAAAGCTATTAGTTAAGTCATCATACTCTATTAGTAAGATGATTATTGCAATAGATTTTGTTAATTAGTTGATTCGTAAAAGTTTTCAGTAGAATGACTAAAGTAGTCAAAATAGCGTGGGCTTGGACGAATGAAGGCCCTTACATATATGTCGAAGATGCTCCAAGATTGAGGATGTTCTAATATAGAGGATGCCCTACAATAGAGGATGTCCTAACACCTAACACATAGAGGATGTCCTAACACAGAGTCTAAATAATGGAAGTCCTAACTTAGGCATACAATACCGGCACATTGGTTGGCTAAATGAACCACCAAATGGACAAACTTCTAAGAGAAAAGAATAGAGAGCAAAGCGATTTACATCATAAAATGGCAGCCGAAGTTATTTTACTCCACAAATATACCAAAGCAGTAAGTAATATCGCCTACTAATTTACCTTCTACGAAATCTTGCAGTTGCCAGTCACTTCAGTCTTAAACAATTAAAAAATTCACTCGGTTTGAAATAAATAATATGTACAAGAACATGTGCAAGAACATGTGCAGGAACATGTGCAAGAACATAAGCAAGAACATGTGCAAGGACATGTGCAAGAACATGTGCATGAACATGTGCAAGAACATGTACAAGAACATGTGCAAAAACATGTACAAGAACATGAGAAAGAACATCTACAAGAATATATACAAGAACATGTGCAAGAACATGTGCTAGAACATGTGCTAGAACATGTGCTAGAACATGTGCAAGAACATGTGCAGGAACATGTGAAGGAATATGTACAAGAACATGTGCAAGAACATGTGTAAGAAAATTTGCAAGACTATGTGCAGGAACGTTTGCAGGAACATAGGGATGAGCGTGTGCATGAACCACGATATTATAGTGGAGTCAGAACTCTTTCTGGCACCGTCCACTGAACTAACAACTTACTACATATTGTGCCTGAAATAGTGATACCTGCTGAATAAACATGTGAATGAACTAGTGGATTCACTAGTAGATTAACTAGTGGATTAACTAGTGAATTCACTAGTGGATAAACTAGTGAATCCACTAGTAGATAAACTAGTGAATAAACTAGCGTATTAACTAGTTGATAAGCTAGTGGATAAACTAGTGGATTAACTAGTGGATTAACTAGTGGATAAACTAATGAATAATCCAGTGGGTTAACTAGTGGATTAACTAGTGGATTAACTATTGGATAAACTAATGAATAATCCAGTGGGTTAACTAGTGGATTAACTAGTGGATTCACTACTGGATTAACTAGTGGATAAACTAGTAAATTAACTAGCAGATTAAATAGTGGATAAACAGTGGATGAACTACATTGGATAAACCAGTGGATGATCGGTGGATGTACTAATGAATGAACTAGTGGATGATCAAGTGCCTGAACTAATGGTTTAAACAATTTAATGAACTAGTGTCTGAACTAGTGGTTTAACTATTTAATTAACTAGTGTCTGAACTAGTGGATTAACTATTTAATGAACTAGTGCCTGAATTAGTGGATTAATTATTAAATGAACTAGTGCCTGAACTAGTCAAATAACTAGTGAATTAATCAGTGCCTGAACTAGTAAGTTAACTAGTGAATAAACTAGTGCACTAGCGCTTCGTTTAGCGCACTGTATGAACTTGAAGGCTATTTCTCAGCGTGATACATTCAGACCAAGGTAATCAGACCGAGTCAGAGCGACCTCACCACTGTCTTTTGTAGGAAGAGTATTAATAGAGAACCTGCTGTACTTCGACCTATATATTATATTCCACCTAGAGGGTAGATCATGTATTTCTACGTCGAAGCCCGTGAAGTCAGTTGTTCAACTGGCAGGAGCCGGTAGCACAGTCAATGGGGTGCTCGACCGCGGATCAATATATGCGGGGTTCAAATCCTGGGCTCGCCCTTCACTTACATCGCTTCGTGTGAGGAAACTGACGTTTACCTTAGCTTGACCCTTAGCTTTAACTAAGGTTTATTAGGCTTTAACAATTCTCACTACAATTCTAACAAATATTGCAAGGGTATTTTAAATAGTTATCGATATATTTCTTGATCAAAATCTTAAATTTGCTTTTTTCCTTGCCTCTTAAACATTTTTATATGTGAATTTGAAGCCACCTATATTTCCCCCAGTCCTTTATACATTCACGCTTAATATTTCGGCTTGAAAGTTGATTGAAATATAGTTAAAACCAAATTGGTCACTGAAGTCTTGGGAGACTTCGTCTCTCAGATCTTCTCAGAGCCCGGAACTTAATATTGATGAGCGGGCTTGGATATAGCACAATCACATGACATGACACATGTACAGCATGCAGGAGATGAGTGATGGATGAGGAAAAACATGTGTTTAGATAGCGCAGGTTGCAGCTGTCGACATTTATCACATCTTTGCTGAATCATAATTACCCTGCACTGAAAAGAAGTCAAGGCAACGTAGAATTATTTTCAACTCTTTTGCACAGCTGAGTTTTCGCAGTCTTATAATTCAATCAACGCAGATCTGGGCATATATTATTTAATATTTCTAAGATATTTAAATGCGCTTCTGAATACAGTTTAATGATATAAGCAAGCTGTATTCTTTTTAGTAACTCAAATATATGGGTCAATTGAATATAGAGAATAAATCAATCACGGAGGCTGTACTTCGGATTGCTAAACAGAAGGCGCAGCCACCCAGCTTACACTGAGGAAAACTGTGGTCAAGTGCTGGAGAGGCGGCTATAAGAAGTAAGATATCGAATTCAATCATCATCATCAGCATCTTCCCTCGAATCCCACTCTAACCAAGGTCGGGATACAAATAGACTGTCTCAAATCCTCTCTGTCCTACACCACTCCATCAACCAATCCCCTATTTGAGACTTCCATTCTTTTACATTTTTTTAGCAATTTCTGGACATGGAATTCAATAATCTGATAAAATAACACAGAGACACAGCCTTAAGCAAGCTGCTTTTCCGCAACACCATTGAATCACCATGACCAATATGAAAGGGCATTCGGTTAGTGAGCGTCTAGGCTCCAGAAATTGTACATATACTAAAATGAATAAACAAGTCTCAAGTAGGGTATTGGCTGGTGGTGTGGTGTAGGACAGAGAGGATTTGAGACAGTCTATTTGTATCCCGACCCTGGTATAACTGGGATTCAACGGAGGATGATGATAATGATGACGATGATGTTTAGCCTTTTGTATATACGTAAAAGCTCATTTGAGGGCAGAGCCTCCTTTCAAGTTTCCATGCCCATAGATTTGTTGATCTAGCATCCGTCTCAAAATAATTGCAGTAATAACAAAATGCGTAAAAATTACTGGCATGCAGCTTGAATGAGATAATTACATCCAATGAAAAATAAGATAGTGAGTGTAGTGAGTGATGCTGGAGAGAAGTGAACACAGCTGTAACTCAGTAATTCTTATAATGTGGCCTGAGTGGTTATATTCCCCCGTTACTTATTAACCCATTAATTCTATTATTTGACATGCGAAAGCAGGTTCAAATTTAGTCTGTCAGTTTTGTTATTTATAAGTGATCTATCATTTACCCAAATTAACAACTCTTAAATATATGTAGAATTTACCGACAGTATCTATCTTCAATTTTTGTAGCTATCACGTAGTACCATGAGTTTTTGAAATGACAGAAGTTACATTTTTTACTCAGATATATAAATAGATCATGTGTTTACGTCAATAAAGCCCACTGCTACACGAAATCATCAAAGATTAAAGTAGCTAGCTCCATAACTTAATTACAAAATGAAAATGCTGATCTTTAATTATAGAAGATACATGTAGTTGACGTGTCTTCCTTTATTCTCTAAATACGCTCATATAAAATAAGAAACTTCTAATTCAAGACAGCCCTTGAAATCTATTTAAAAAAATAAAGTTAGACCCCAACGAAACGTAATTGAGAATCAATGACACGAATGTAATCTTTAGTAATAACTGAGTGCAACGTAATTGTAACCGAGTAAAGACATAAAACAAAATTATCCCATCAACATTAGTTTCCGTTTATCTTTCTCTCTCTCTCTCCCGTTTACAGCCAAGTGGCAGATCCAAGAAACATATTAGGATATTCCTGCTCAAATTCCGCTTTCATGCTCCTTAAAGAGCATTCCATCGATAAATGAGTAAATCGATACTAACAGTCTGCACTAATTTCTCGAGAACGAGAATGAAAACAGCATTCCATAGCGAAAAACTATAATAGCGAAATATAACTCATCAACTTAATCCACATAAACTTATATATATATATATATATATATATATATAGTATCTAGCATACTTGAACAAAGGTGTAGCCTATATCTCTAATCTAGAGCTTGTCATAATCATATCAACTTAATATACAGAGTAATCATGAACTACTAAATCAATGCTACAAATCATCATCATCATCATCATCATCAGCATCAGCATCGACCAGTGTTCAATCCCAGTCTCACAGTCTCTCTCTTTCTCTTTCTCTCTTTCTTTCTTTTTTCTCTCTCTCTCTCTCTCTCTCTTTCTCTCTCTCTGTCTCTCTCTCTCTCTCTCTCTCTCTCTCTCTCTGTCTCTCTCTCTCTCTCTCTCTCTCTCTCTCTCTCTCTCTCTCTCTTGTCAGGATGCTACAAGTAATGGAATATGTTATACTCAGTTAACTCCTTTTATAAAAACTGGATAATTTGTATTATGTGTCGATTCAGGAGCAAACTTCTCTCTCTCTCTCTTTCTTTCTCTCTCTCTCTCTCTCGCTCTCTCTCTCTCTCGCTTACTATCACACACACACTCATACACACGCACTTACCAACACAAAGACAAATATGAACAGTAGAGAAAATGTTCTATCCGGTAGTGTTCAAGATATTCACTGTAAGAAATTCTTCTATAATTTGATGAGACATGATTAATCTTAGCAGCTCCTCGTGACTCTGTTCACGCAATTCTGCCATTAGCTACAACGTTAGATATTGGTAGTAACGTATTCAGCTCTAATTACCCTTTGCAGTTGATATTAGGAAAAATCAATATTAAATTAAGTTACTGTTCATAATACACTGCATAACAAGAATAACTCTAGATAATTAAAATTTCTAGACCTGCACTTGATTTTAATTCTTGAAAGTAGTTCAATGAAAAAGCACACACATTTCGTAAGAGTCGAAATATTGAAGACGTTTATGAAAATCTATTAATGACTATCAGCTAGCTCGTAAACTATAACTCTACGTTACAACAAGTGTGGAAAGGCAGAACCGGTATAATGCGAGATGCACACGTTGATCGGTGTTATGCGTAGCTTATTAGTGAATCCTATAGCTGACTAAAAGCATGAATGTGTATTTTGAACCTTGTGTTAAAAATCACTAAAGACGTATAGAGAAAAAGAGAGAGAGAGACAGAGATAGAGAGAGAGAGAGAGAGAGAGAGAGAGTATAGCAGAAATAAAAAGAGAGCATTAGAGATTAAAAATTATCATGTCAGGATAAAGAAATAAGTTCTCACGCAATAGTGCTAGGCTAGCTATATTGCATCTTCTAAACTGCTAAACCACTTTCATTTTTTCTCATTTTCCCGGTCATTTCTAAGCAACGAACTGAAACAACATTATTTCAAATCCATACAAAGAGTACATTTAAAACTTACCGGGATTAATTTCTTCATTTCTTGCACCTATATGATTTCTGAAATTTTCTTCGGTAATAACAACACCAATTAGAGAGCTATATGTATTACGGTCAGTGCCAACATCGAGCACTACTGAACCAAAACATACAAGGCAACGAACAATGGTTCAGATGGTGAAAAAATAAAAAATCCAGTTCACTCTGTCAAAAAAATCGCATTGAAGCGTTATGCAGACTAATTAAATTAACTATGGCTGCAAGCAATACATGTAGTCTACTATTAAGTTCTATTGTAGTACTGATGCCATATGCAGGACGCTTATACTACATAGAATTTTCAGCATACATTTTATCAACTTTAAATATTTTAAGATCAAGCAAAAAAACTATGCAGTATGCATTAGTAATGCATCTTTCTTCTTCTTTTGTCCCTAACTGACGCTCGGACTGGATCGGCTTCTAAGCTCGTACGCTGCTGTGGGTGCCAATGACGGTCATATTAGTGATGCACATCCAACCATTTATGGTGCATATCCAACCATTAACGGTGTATATCCAATCATTAATGGTGCGTATTCAACCTATAATGGTACTTATCCTACCATTAATGGTGCGTATTTAACCATTAATGGTACTTATTCAACCATTAATGATGCGTACTCAACCATTAATGGTACGTATTCAACCATTAATGGTACGTATTCAGCTATTAATGATGCGTATTCAACCATTAATAGTGCGTATTCAACCATTAATTAATGGTGCGTATAAGTGTACATCCTACATTTCGTGAACTGCAGTTATTATTATTCGTTTTATCTTCTTTCGATTATTTCGTACAAGATTGATCACTTAAATTATATTCCAAAGGTCTACCATGACTGTAAGCACTAAATAATATCTTATAAAGGCCAATATGTGAGCCATACATGTACAACCAGTTACGATAAAACTTTTTATAAAACTTTACAAAACACTGAGATTGCTAAATGTTTCCAAAGATATTCAGATTCAATAGTATACCAGCTAGCTACACAGTCTACGCTGATATAGTAAATGTCTACTATGAGTATCACACACTGTCACAGCAGATGAACGACTGCAGTAGACAAACAGTCGCAGGGCTATAACTGTAAAGTTATGCAGACACGGTGATAATTATTGCACTCATCAAATCACGCACGCTAACCTTTTTACAAATCTAATTTTGTGGTCCTCAATCTTTTTTGCAAGTCATGGAGTCATGGTGTGACTGATAAGCTAGCCTATAAGCTACGTTAAAGCTTTCTTATTAGCTAACAGTTTTAAAAAATTAAAGGAAAGAGAAATATGAGCGATTTATTTAGCTTATATTTGAAGGCAAAATTAGCGTTTCATGCGAATTAATCTATGTTTAACAAATGTAGTATACCAAATCAGTAATCTTATATTTTATTTCGTGAGGCAAATAAATTTAGGCTTCTGGTTTGAAGGATAATGGTAGAAATAAGGATAATGGTGAAATGCTGTTGAAATGCATGTTCAAAATGCACAGTATATTCAGTCACAGATGAAATTAAAAGCTATTTAATAGACACGATCTGAGGAATTTATTGACTCGAGAATTGCAGACTCCTTAAATTCAACTAAATATAATGGCTGATTTGGAACTTGTATTTAACTAAACGCTAATACTGGTTTGGTAAATTGGTAGCACGGTGTCATAAGAATATCAATACGAATTCAACATTCCATAGTGAGCCACAGATACCAGCATAACAGTGAACCATGACGAATCAAAAAATCATAAATTGTGTATAATGAGTAGGAAAAATAATTAATAGAAATTTAGATAAACATAGCAATAAAATTGAGTCCAAAATGTAATATTTTAGAATGCAATAACGATTGGATTATACTCTCGGTATATCTGCCGTATATATTCCGCATCAATTCTACTCTTAATTAAATAGTACATGGTGGCCCATTAGGCATTACATTGGCCCACACCTAGTCAAATACTTGAAGTTTTTAAGAATGAATCCCAAGATGGAAGCCGTGTCGCACAGTGGTTCACTATAAAGCATTGCAGTCAGCACCACAGCTCCAATGATAACGTCATCTACTGAAGCCTCGTTATCTTTACCAGCCAAGTACCTTGGAATACTGCAATGATAATCAGTAGTCTTGGTTAATAACGTATTAGCGATATCAATGACTCGAACGCTGTTTAGTATTGTACTCGATGAACTCCTGCATATATTTTCCTAAAATATTGCAAAATATATTAAACCATACGTTCATGTGATTTAATGAATAATAATGTATAATGTTTAATAGAGTATATCATGCTAAGGCATCTCTATACTTTACAACAGTATTACAGTAAAGCAGGCAATATACAATAAAATGCACACTGTAAAAATCACTCCAATATCAAATAACTATCATATGTAACGTAGCTTAAATATCACAATCTGAGAGATTTATCAGTGAGCAGAATTTACATGGAATGATTTAGCAAAAAAATGTTGTCTTATAAAATGTGGAAGTTCATTCCAAAATTTGGAACCTGCTAGATGAAACGACTTGTCACCATAAAAAACTGTTCAGCTTTTTAACTGTTAACTGTTCAACATTTAGGATTTGCGAGCCCGTATTACGAGCTAAGCGATTATTGTAGAGTATTAAAATATGGAAAACCTCATGTTTAACTTAGCCTATTGTACGGCGCCGTTGCATTCATTTCAAAGATCTGATTGCATCAAAGATAGAAGCGTGTCAGAGCTATTTTAGTATTATTTGTCGATGGCGAATGACTTAGGTTGAACTTGTTCAAAAAGCATTGTAATAAGCGCCTTGATATCCCCAAATAGCTCGGTTAAAGCATTTCTCAAAGCCTCTATTGTAGTAAGTTACAATGCGCTTCCAACTCTACTACGTCAATTCGTGAGTAATTGCATTTATATATACATGTCGACACACAAAAGTTGGCGTATCAAGTCTGTCTGTCTGTACGGGGTTCTGTGGTTACTGTTTTTTTGTATGCCATAAACAGCCCGATAGTTAAATTTATACTCATTATTTGAGTTGGGAGATTTGAGAATAGTTGTCAATGGGGTATCAACATATTTATTCCATTGCTCTCTTAAAATTCACAATTGGAGATCTTATAATACGGAATAAAAATTCTGTACTCTTCTACAATGTATATATTTGCAATCCACATAGAAAACCTGAACTGATTAATATTCGATAGATATTACAAATTGCCCGTCAGTTGACGGATCTAAAAGTTAATCGGTTCGTAGTTTGTTTAAAATATTATTTTCTATATATCTCCGTGGTACTTGGCAAAGCATTTTATAACCGTAAGACTTCTGATATTTTTTCTTGCTAATGGGCACCACATAGGCCTGTCTTCCTTTTGAGATTGTACAGAGTGAGATGGTATACAGAGATAAATGAAGTCGTAGTTTAACGTCGATCTCTGCGGACGACGATGATGTCGCTGGGGTAACTAACGGTAGATTTTTTTATATTCCATATTGTTACACACATGACATACCGCATGTGTTTACAATGTTTCCTTTCTTAATTTTCTGTTTTTGTAGTTTTCGTTATTTCCTCCTTTCCTCTCCACGGTTATTAGTAATCGTTGCCTTTTGTTGGCGCGATGTCTGGTACGGGTGATCTGCTGTCATTAAGCCAGATAGACCGCTGATAATGTGAGAGACGTGAAAGTAACACACGTGGCGCGAGAGAATGACGCGAGAGAAAAGTTATTATCCCATTGTTATTTTATTTTATTACTTCACAATTAATCTATAATAAGTTACATGATTATAAAGCAAATAGGCGCCGATAGTTACTTTCTGCCTTAAGCCCGAAGGTTTCGCCTTCAAGCGGCGACAAACTACAACGAACTATTCCATTGCTTCAATAGTACAAGTGCTCCCAAACTAAGTCTGCAATATGCTTATATAGAAACATTCTGCATCATCTGACATTCAGCAACCAATAGCACTGCTGCAACCTTACAATATAACTAATAATAGGAATCATGCGATAATTACAGCCAATAGCAAGAGTGTTCAAACATCACCTCATACATTACACAACTACGCATTTTCCAGAAATTATGCAGTGTTCTATCAACTTGATTAACTTACAGCACTACTTGCTAATCCAATATATTCCACATTCCTTACAATCCTACAAGATCACATGATAAATTAATGTATAGAGTGTTTATTTTGTAATATATAAGTATATGTTAGTAATATTTATATTTATTTATATTAGTAATATTACTAATAAGTATTCATTTCTATCTCCCATATTATTTACGTTATATGTAGATAACTTGTTGAATGCGTTGGAGGAATCTAAATTAGGATGCTTTGTCAATTATAAATGTCTGAATAGCTTCATGTATGCTGACGATTTGATTCTAATCAGTATATCTGTCACTGATTTGCAGATGATGTTTAATATATGTAATAATGTCTTTATTGATTTAGATCTGCCAATAAATACATCCAAATGCCACTGTTTAAGGATAGGTCCAAGGTGCAAATATGTGTGCTCTCCGTTAAGCATTCAAGGAGTAAATATTAATTGGGTTGATTTTATTCAATACTTAGGAGTTACTATCTGTAAAGCGAAGTATTTTAAATGCCAATGGGATGAATCTAAAGGAAAATTCTTTAGAGCCGTTAACACAATTTTAGGAAGGTTAGGAACAAAGGCAGCTGAATATGTTATTCTTAAATTGATCAATAGTCATGCAGTGTCAGCATTGCTCTATGGCACACCTGCTGCAACCTTGCGAGAGACAGAGTTAAGGAGTTTTAGCAATGCATATGATAGTGTCTTTACAAAGATCTTTCATACAACAGACAAAGCAGTAATAATGTGGTTACAATACTATTTCGGTTTCTTGCCTCTAAATATTTTATATGATTACAATAGATTGAATTTTTTAAATAAGCTAGTTAAAGACGGTGAATTAAATAGAGGGATTGATTTGGATCATTTAGATTACTTAGCGTTTGAGAAATTACAAAGGAAATATAATATTTTAAATGATGATTCTGTTGCTACTATAAGATTTAAACTGTGGATCTTCTTTGAAAAAATGTTAACTACGGAATCTACATCTAATTTTGATTAGTACATGGAACTGTTTATTGTATGGTTTACAGTACATGTATGTTATCAAATCTGTTAGACTAAATTTATGCATATCGGCTAATTTCTGTCTTTTTTCATTTATTTTTAGTTTCGTTTTGTTTGTTTGTATATTTGTGTCTGCCATATAATGGTGAATAAAAGAATATATTAGCTACTACTATAATACTACTAGTATGTACGTAGGCCTATGGACTTTTCATGCTAAAGTATGAATATCACAATTGCACCTAATATAAAATATATTCATAAAATACAGATGAATTGATCAATCTTTTTAAAATATTCCTATCATTAGGCCTATATATACGTGTATTCTTCTCTTTTTCTTAGGACAAATTGATCACGGCCATGGGGCTTGTTAGTCTACTTGCGTAAGAACATATGAAGGCCTATATCAAGGAAACAAAATCTACTAAACGAGATCATAGAAGGCAGAATGGAAGGAATGAAAAGCAGAGGCCGGCCGAGATTAGACATTTTAGTTTAAAGTTCCACTCGAATGTGGACATGAAGAGGAAAAAGGACGACAGATGAAAGTGAAAGCGTTATATATCATATGGACCTGCCAGTAGGCAGTGCACTAAGAACATATATCAAGGTGGAGAGTTACCAACCACTTTATATCACACATAAAGCTAAGGAAATTCAGAAATAAAATGTTTGATTAAGTCCACGTAAACTTGTCATAATTTCAATGCCACGCAGGATAGATTGATAATATATATTTACATATATTATTAAATTATATAATTTATATTATATACATGTATAACTCTATATTATTCCACTACCAGGATGCACCAATTGCCCTTCCTCCTCTCTAAGGCGACGTTTAAAGAGCTCTCTGTGTGTACAACGTCCGATAATAATAATAATTATAACAACCATTAGAGTGATGTATACAGTCATCAATGACAACATTGAGCACTATTGAGGTAAAATCAAGCCGGCGAGCAAAAGGAAGGTTCAAAAACGGTGCAAATTCCAAAATCTAGATGATCAGTCCAAAGTCAAGGGAATTAAAGAAAAGGAGGTTTAGGCGCAGGTCGCTGCTCATGGACACTGGATGGAAAAGAGAGAGGGAAAAGATAGGTCTTCAACTGCCTATGGAACTGCTCATAGGAAAGCAGAGGCCGATGTGCTTCAAATGAAGATTTCCGAAGATTGGATGTAAGAGAATTCCAGATCTGCGGTGCAGCATGCTGGAAAGAACGATTAGATAGCTTATATATGCATGATACCTCACAAAGTCCTAAAAGGCCGCCGGTTCGACTCCCAATTAAGTGACTTGCAGTGAGCTTATCAGATCAGAAAGTATAGGCCTAAAATCTTAGTCACTGACCGAACTTCGGTCAAATGAATTCTTAACTCAACCTGCAAATTAGCAACCTACAGTTTTGTAGTTTGTATGTATAGTGGTTTAAGAATATGGTATTTAAAATATCAGACATAGTTATTACTGATCGCTACACTGTAATGTGTTTATTTGAATTAAAGATACAAATCGTTCAACCCAGTAATTTTATTAGAATTACTATTATATGCATGCATGAGATCTCCATGCAGGCATGTGCAGTATTATCCTTTGTTCTCTATATTTCGAGCATAAATTAAGTATTGTTTGGTATTTCAAAATTCAAAGAGTTGATATTTATCATCTTCTTCAACCTAGAAAGCTCTTTCAATTCATTTATAGGCCAAATTATAATTAGTTGTTTAAGCCTCTTCCGCAACTGATATTCTTTTGATAGAAGAAACTGAGTCAATACAATTAACATTTTGCGCTCCGTTTTCATAAAATTAGGCTAGTGAAATATCAAATTTCATCGTCTGTCTCTTCGCATTATTTCTTTATCAATGATCAGGGATAAATACTAAAATTAGTTTCTAGGGATAACGATATTTCGTCATGTTATCTATTTTTTTAGTTTTTAGAAGCCATAAATTATCAATTGATACCAAAAAAAGACTTCTTCAATACTATATTCAACCAATATTTTTATATAGAAGTGAAGTTTGGACAATGTCTTCTTCTTTTGAATGTCTCAATAGCGTAGGGTAGCGTCATAAAATTTTAAATGACATATCCTGAGGTGAATTGAACCCTCGTGGGTTCGAATCCCAGCCGCGCTAATCTGAGAGTAAATTCTCGGACATTCACTGGACTGGCTACACGGAAAATGGAATAAATTGCCTAACGGTTTAAACATGTGGTATTAAAAAGTGATAGATATCAACATAATGCGTGTTTACTTTTTTTTGTAATGGAATCGAAACTTGAGGCAACAGAGATGTGGTTCAATAGAAGAATGCTACGTATATCTTATAAAGACCACGTTAAAAATGAAGATGTTTTACATAGAATGTCAACTTGTCGTGACCTTTTGAACCGAATACGACGACAACAGATGAAATTTTTCGGACACATTATGGGGAATAAAATAGTTGAAAATACCGTAGTGACAGGAATAATAGAAGGAAAAATATGCAAGGGTCGACAATGAATGACGTTTATTAAGAGTCTTAGCAAATGGATGCAGTTAACTGAAACAGAGATGATCAGAGCAACAATGAACAGAGACATATGGAGGAATATGACCGTGATCGTCCAGGCTTGGAACAGGGCACTTAGAGAAGATCCAATTTTCATGTTTGAGTTGTAAACTTATGTAAACAATCATGGCGACGATCAGCTGTTTAATGTTATTGAGAAATAAAAGTTTATCTGGAGGTTGTCATGTAGTTAGGCGAGATTTGCACTGCCTGACTCGACGTAATCTTGCACAACAAACATTGCTCCGACATCCTACTGCTTATGATGGACCAGTAGGATGTAGTAGTGGTTGCTTGCGATTGTCCTCTGTTAGTCGGTACATGACTAGACCCAAGTATTTCGAAACTGCTCCTTCATTTGGAAGTAGAACTCGATTGGTAAGCATTCGCAGATTTATGGAGTAATTTAATTATTTATAGAACACCTAGCTAGTTTTATGCCGATAAACTTTTTCTTAACGAAAATTTATAAAACTTCTTCAGATTCTAAATAGCACTTTATATAATTTTAAAAGTGAAATTGAATTTTATGCTTTTTCATATTATATGGAAATGGAAATGTTATACTTTTATAATTGACAAAAATAGTCTACTATGGGTTAAATGTAACTTCAAATTATATACACTATACCGATTTGCATTACAATGTTTTCAATGGAGGCCATAGCACTTAATTTTTGCAATATTTTGTAATATACATAACTTGTACCCATTTTAAATTGTAGCTAAAGCTCTTTGACATATCTGCATCATTTGGGTGGCCAAGTGGATAACACGCTTGTCTTATAACCAGGCGACATTCAGTTTGATTCCCAGTAGGAACGTCTCTGTCAGTTCCCTTGTACTTCTGAACTGAACGTTAAATTTAACTTTACTGTTTTAGCTTTTATTTTAGCTTAAAGATCTTCTACATTATGATTCTCCTATACACCTCTTTATATATATATATATATATATATATATATATATATATATGTATATATATATTTCTTCCTTCATGTATTCTGTTAATAATTTTCGTCTCATGTTTCAGATTAATCCATCTATATCTCGCATATCATATCGTCCTCATGTTACAGCCAATTCGCCTGACAATGTTCCATCTGACAAGAGTATTGCGGATACTAAGAAAATTCAGGAGGTCACAGGTAGAGAAATGCTCACTGCAATGTTTACCTATATCTGGCCTAAAGACAAACCTGGTCTTAGAGCCAGAGTGGTCATTGCACTCGGGCTGCTTATCGGATCAAAGGTCAGTTGTAAATTTTATCAAACATTTTAGTCGGTTATTTTACTGACTTGTCAATTATACAAAGACTCTATTAATTTTTAGTAGTTACCTTTTTCGCAATAATAATCTATTCCTTTTTATTTCCATCATCAATCTGACAAACCGCAGATTGTAACAATATATGACGGATAACATCAGGTAACATAACAATTTAACAGATACAGGCAGAAATGTAACATAAAATCCAAATATGAGATGGAAAAGTCATAAGATAACATATAGAAACTGATTGACCAAGGCAAATTTAACCCTACTTAAAGATCTCCAAAGCAATATGCTTCCAGTTTCCTGTCCAATCCTTGTCTTATCACTTACATGTCCATCAGTAGGAAACAGACTTTAAGCTTGACTTTAGCTTTCAGTTAAACTAAGGTATACTCTTTATCTGATTGATAATCAATTATTTTACATTGGATTGATGTAAATGATCCTTATTGTAATGATTCTATAGCTCTGTATAATAAAAAGTCATTAAATTCTCTTATCTCTTAATTTATTTGTTCTGTAAATATGTTAATATGTAAATATGTACTGTAAATATGTTAATATGTAAATATGTTATAAAGAAATTTAGTTATAAAATTATATTCTTTCATATTAATGTATATCTGTTTATAATATAGCAATAACACATTAAAGTTCCTTGTGGAAGTTAATTTTTGTGAATTGATTGATTTTTAGGTTCTGAACGTTCAAGTTCCATTTGTATTTAGATATCTCGTAGATCACTTGAACGATCCTAACAACTTCCTCAATATGACGACAGCACCAAACACTGTTGTAACTCTGGCTACTGTGCTAGTTATTGCATGTAAGTTGCTGCACGAAATCTTTCATTTCATTCTTGTATAAATTAGTAATTATTGTGCATAAAAATTAATAATTCTGGATGAATTATTTAAAGTGTACCACTCGATCCGGATGAAAATAATAGCATATGATTTTCTTATGAAATGGGTTCTTTGATTGTAAAGAATTAATTTTTCGTTACGCTTAAAATAATAATGAAAACTCTGAATATTAACACAGCCTATTTGAGTATAATATATAGTTTCTATAGTATTCGATAATGAAGGTAAAATGAACGGAAATATTTACTACAGTATAAAATATTATTTATAAATTCATTAATTTATTAATAAATTGCTGTTGTTTAACTCCTGAAATACTTTATACTAATATGATTTAATTGTTTAGAACAAATATATGCTGTTTAAGAGCTTTGACTCAAAATCTCTTAAAAACCAAGAAACGGAGTATAAATTAAAAGCAAATTGACACATTTTGGTAGTAACAGTGTCATAATCTTTAATAAATTGAATTCATTTGATTAAATATTATGATATTATTAATATTAAATATTAAATAAATTGATTAATATTTTGTGGACAGATGGCGCTGCTAGGGCAGGAGCCTCGGGAATGAATGAGCTGCGTAACGCAGTGTTCGGTAAGGTCGCTCAGAGCTCAATACGATCCGTGTCTAAGAACGTTTTCCTGCATCTCCACTCCCTAGATCTACCGTTCCATCTCTCCAGGCAGACTGGTGCCTTGTCGAAGGCCATTGATAGAGGAACCAGGTAAAATATTTACGTATTATTTAACTTATTCATCGTCATCATCCTCCCTTAAATCCCTGTTCAACCAGGGTCAGGGTAAGAATAGACTTTTATCCATTCGTTGAAGTTTTTTGGCAATTGCTGGAGCCTAGGCGCTCACCAACTGAATGCCCTTTCTGACTTTGGTATTTATTATTATTACTTATTATTTAATATATTATTTATCATTATTTATAATTTATTTAATATTTATTTTTAATTTATTACTTAGGTAATTATCTATTGTTATTTTTAGTTAGATTAGTTAGGTAGATAATTAATTAGGAATTAGCTAGGTAATTTGTTAAGCAAAATAATTGTTAGTTAGGTATTTGGTTAGTTTGCTCATTTGTTGGATAGTTAACTATTGAGATAGCTCATTAGTTAGTGAGCTCCTGAGTTCTTTGGTGAGTTGGTTTATTTCAGAGCACCAACGTTCTTGTTTATAGAAGTATATGCATGTATATTCTTTAACCAAAAGTGTGGCATATCTAATTGTATTTTATGAGCATTTTAAGTAAACAAGCTCGCGTTATGATTTGAATACTCTAAATATTTAGAAGGATTGTTTTTGTGATTTTCCAAGTGACCATTTAGCCGTGTGCAGATACTGTAATGTATACAATATTATTTCAGGTCTGTGAAATGTCAGATCTATCCTTAATGTAATTCTGACATTAATCAGAATTTTTGCAGCAGCTTTTGTAGATCTTCTTGAATTGAATATTAGATACTATGAAAACTAAGCTTATAAGCTAGTTAACAAAAGGTGACCCTCTTTTAAATTGTTAGATGTAGTGTGATGTATTGTTGATGATATTTTAGTCATTAATTATAATTATTCTTGATTTCTATTATTCTTCAGACTAGATGTTAAATTTTAATGTTAAATGTTAAAGATGGAAAGGTATGTTAGATGTTAAAGGTATGGAGTAGATTCTGTATTGATTTTGTATTTTTTATTTGATCAGGTAAATTTGTTAAATTTGCTATAAATCTGTGTATGTCTTATGTTTGTAGAGGAATAAACTTTGCTCTTACTGCACTGGTGTTCAACATAGTGCCTACGATATTTGAAGTCAGCCTAGTCACTGGTGTATTGGTAAGTGTTCTTTAATGGTGTACTTGTAAGTGCTGTTTACTGATGCATTGGTAAGTGGTGTATTGGTTAAGTGTCATTTCTTGTGTACTGGTAAGTGTTAGTCACTGGTGTATTGGTAAGTGTTCTTTAATGGTGTATTTGTAAGTGTTGATGACTGGTGTACTGAGAGTGTTGTGAACTTATCTGTAGATAACTATTATTCACTGGTGCATTGTTTATTGATGTACTGGCATTGTTCTATGTTACACTGATAAAAATGTTAAATCTGATAAACACCCATCGACTAGTATAGATTAGTTGTAGTCGCCTTAGTTTGAGATTTCAAAATCTTATTTGTTAACTAGAGTTGGATTAATTGAATTGGTCAAGAAAGAGCTATATTGTGTCTTGAACCTATGGTATCTACTACATAGTAAAGAGAACTTGATCTAGTTAAATTAATTATTTGAGCTTGTTCAAAGGCTAGTTTAATCATGCTTTGGGGAGGAGATATGGCATAACGGTTAGAGTGTTCACCGTGGATACAAGTGGCCTGGGTTCAAAGCCCAGGTCAGTCAAGTAATGATGGATATCCTCTTAGGCCCACGGAAGGTTAATCTTGTATCGGAGCTTGCTGCCGATTGGCGCTATCAATAGCTAAGTTATGAATAAGCATGGAAGGATTAATAATAACCTGCCAGGAACCTCTAAAGCAGTCTCGAAGACTGGACACCGGCCATGACACCGCTACAGAAATTGTCAGCAGTTATTATTATTATTATTGTTATATGCTGTCTTCATCGTCTACAGTGATTTACCAGTTAATTTGTTGCCATTTATGTATCACCTTAGCTGTGTATGGTTTCTTATGGCTCTTGGAATTTACATGTGGACCTGCCACACACAATTTATTTGTGGACCTGCCAGTAGGCAGCTCAGTAAGAGAAAGAAAATCGATATGTATTTCTGCCTATTGTTCATATAAAAGGTGGCCAAGCTGCTAGCGTTATTACCTGATAACACTTAGGCCACAAGATCAAAAGCTTGTTCATCTCTGTTTGGCTCAGTGCTTAGCCTTGTATTTTTATTATGAATGCATTTTTCGAAATTATCCCTCTGTCTGTGTATGTGTATTTTATTGCTTATGTTTTTGTATTTGTATATGTATTTGTATACATGTTTGTATTGTTTGTAGATATATTTGTGTATGTTTTGTATATGTGCGTGTATTTCTATGCTTATATGTATTTGTGTGTGTTTGTATTGTTTGTATATATGTATTTGTGTCCGTGTGTTCATATTGTTTGCATTTGTATTTGTATTTACTTTTGTATTGTTTGTATATATATTTTTTTGTAACTGGTGTGCATGTATCTGTACAATAATAAGCTTTACTGAGGTTTTCTGTGTATTTTACTGTATATGCGTATATGTATTTGTAGATATGTATTTGTATGTATGTTTGTATAGTTTGTATATGTATTTTGAGGCTGGAGCCACTGGCGATGTCGATAAGATATTCTTTACCAGCTTTTTAGCTTATTGTACATGTATGTGTATATGTATTTTTGTGTGTTTGTATTGTTTGTATATGTATTTATATATATTGTGCATGTATTTGTATTTGTGTGTACTAGTACTACCACTGCGGGTGGGAATACGCTGCGGTCTCGCTGGCTTGCATTAGCCTCTACACGGCCTTCACCTTTGGCGTTACTGCCTGGAGAACAAAGTTCAGAGTTCAGATGAACGCGGCTGATCAGGAGGCAGGAAACAAAGCCATCGACTCCCTCATCAACTATGAGACTGTGAAGGTTCTCCTGACTCTGAGATTTTACTCTTAGATTTTACTCTAGATTAATTCTAGATTTGATTCTAATTATATAAACGGACAGGATAGTTTAAACAGGATTCTTGTCTCAGAGAATGACACCCCTGCCCAGTAAATGACAGTCTAAGCTGAGGAAGGCATAGGGGGCCTATCTCATCAGAATCCCCCAAGACTAATGGTATATCAAAAGGAATGTTAGAGACGATCTAAAGATCCACTGGTATGTGGACATGAAGAGGTGAATGGGAGATAGAGATGAGTGGAAGTGCTATATACCATGGACCTGCCAACAGGCAGTGCACTAAGATAGAGAGATGTAAATGGACATATTTATGTTTTACACAGACAGAGTACGGAATATGTGCTCTGTTTATTTAGTTTTTATTTTAACGTGCTTTTATTTTTGCTATGGAAATTACTGGGGCATATATACTTTTTTATCAATAATTTTCAAGAAAGTCAGGATTTTTTATTTAATATATTTGCTCTTTTGTGCATTCACACACAGGTTGTTGGTAAAAATATAATGTATGTCAACTGTTGCTCTTGAAGATCGAGAATAAATTAGCTATAAGCTGCATCTTTATAAAAATTCATAATGTTCGACTCGTGACTTCTGGTTCTGTAACAACTATAACTCCTTCTAAACTGAAAAATGAATTTTTCGGTATTTTCCTAATAAAATACTTCTGATTTTTAAAACCTGTGAAACTCTGACTAATATTTTATTATTCTATACATCACTTTGATTTCTACCGTCATTATGGAACGATGCAGTGGATATTATGCAAATATTATATTTCAGTCATTAGCAAAATCCTCCCAAATGTAAGTACTTTAATATTATTTCCTTTTGACAAAATATAAGCATTATATTTCATAATAAACAGAATCCCCCAAGAATAGCGGTATATGAAAAGGAATATTAGATGATTTATGAATCCCTGCGTCTGTGGACATGAAGAGGAAAGCGGGAAACAGATGAGTGGAGACGCTATATACCATGGACCTGCCAGTGGGCAGTGCACTGACAGCGAGAGGTAGTACGGTTCTCTGTGTTGTTCCCATCTCTTTGCACTATATGTCTAAATTTTGACCCGCTTGCCTTGGATCTTGTACTTGTACTGTTTTGATCTCGCTTTCTCTTGTGGTCTCTGTGGACTCAGTCGTCATAGTGTGGTGCTTTGGCGCCTGTTTGTGTAGAGTCTGTAAGAGACGTCGCTGTCATTGCCTTATGGCGAGAAACCGGACGTTAAATTCTTATTGATTGATTGATTGTTGCAGTACTTCACAAACGAGCAGTACGAGGCGGCTAGATACGACAAGGTTCAGGCGAGGTACGAGAAAGCCTCCCTGAAGACTACGACCAGCCTGGCCTTGCTCAACTGGGGGCAGAACGCCATATTCAGCGCTGGTTTAACTGTCTTCATGTACATGGCTAGTCAGGGAATCGTTAACGGTATTGTCTTTTTATTTATTCTTTACGTTCTTGTGGCTGTGTTGCTGGAAAATAGACCAACCGTGCACTGCACGTGTCGTAAAAGGCGACAAAGAGTGCAGATCTAAACCAACGTCAGAAAGGGCTTTCGGTTGGTGAGCGCCTAGGCTAACATAAATTTGCTGCAGAATTTTTTAATCCCGACCCTAGTTAATTGGGATTCAAGGGAAGATGATGATGATGATGATGATAATGATTTTAAATTAGTACATTACACTTTACATTGCTGATTTTTCTTACATCAAATTAAAAATGTACGACTGTTTTATAAATACGTTCTAAAGGTGTGTAATAGCCTACTGTGGTCTTGCAAATTTGAAAACAACCAATCACTAAAACAATAACTAGCTCAGAAACAAGGTGTGCTCGAAGGTGTGCTCGGACAAATCCTGTTACTTCATTTATATGCTAAACAAGTGTATTAAAATATTCTGATATATATTCTGTGAAACTAGCCTATCTGAGTCAAATTCCATAAATATTGCATGCATACTGGTTACTCTATAATTTGTAAGCTATATTTTCTATGTATCACATAACAATAGACTGTGATTTATTTTGTTGCTATAACTGTAGGCAGCATGACGGTAGGAGACTTGGTCATGGTTAATGGTCTCTTGTTTCAACTCTCTATCCCGCTTAACTTCCTCGGTACAGTGTATCGTGAAACCAAGCAAGCTCTGATTGACATGCAGACTATGTTTGCTCTCCTTAAACTCCAGCCTAAGATAGGTGTAAGTATTAATTAAACGAGTCTACTGGCACAGTAGTATTAAAACAGTAGTATTGCAACAGGAGTATTAAAATGGTAGTATTAAAACAGGAATATTAAAACAGTTGTATTAAATCAGGAATATTAAAATGGTAGTATTAAAACAGGAATATTAAAACAGTTGTATTAAAACTATAGTATTAAAACTGGAGTATTAAAACTATAGTATTAAAACTGGAGTATTAAAACAGTAGTATTGAAACAGGTATATTAAAACGGGAATATTAAAACAGGAGTATTAAAACGATAGTATTAAAATGGTAGTATTAAAACAGGAGTATTAAAGCGGTAGTACTAAAGAGGAGCATTAAAATCAATGAATAAATGAAATCTGTAAATTGTTGAGTTTAGCATTTCTGTTTATATGCCAAAGTATACTGTCAGAGATTGTTTGATGAGATTCATTAGTGATCATTTTGGTCACTATGATCACTGCAGTCTAACAGGAAACTGACGCTAGACTTGGCTTTTGGCTTTTTTAAACATTAGCTTGAGCTTCTAGTTTCTTCTAATTATGAAAATGTACGGTGTTCTAGAAATAACCAACACGTTATGGTCAAATAAACCTAGGGTGATTTTGCTTATTCACTGACTGCCTTTATCTAATAGTTAAATTATAATTAGCTTTCTGACTTAGAACTATCCTTCAATTGTGTAATGACTTATGGATCTTGCTTGTTATTTAAATAAGTACGAGAAATATAACCCGCCATGAATGATATATTTAAGAGAATTTGTTTTAATCACATTACAGAACAAACCTGGCTCTCTGCCTCTCGTTATTTCGCCCGAGTCGTCAACTCTAAGTTTTGAAAATGTCCACTTTGGCTACACTCCGGCCAAGGAAATCCTCAGTGGCCTGTCCTTCACTGTGCCTGCTGGTAAAAAGATTGCCATTGTGGGTGGCAGTGGCTCTGGGTGGGTAATTTTTTAATTTTTTTATTCGTTGGGCTACACACGTGACATACTGCTTGTGGTACTCTCTGTGTCCTTGAATATCTCAATAGCTCAGTGAAACTATATTTATTGTCTGCCTCTGCATATAGCAATTTCAGTGAAAATGAAAGAATTCAAAATTAGAGTTGAACGTTATAGAATCAGTAGTTTCAGCATTTTATTTTTTTAAAGACTTGTACTATACCATCGAACGTAAGGTTGGACGGAGCACTATCCTTGTGGTGACGGCTGACTTGCTCTAGGTTCACACAAAAGTAAATGCAAATTATAAATTTGAAAATTTGTAATTTCTAAACTAAATTTTAAATTAAGTCAAATTATACCTTTTAGCTTAGCCATATTCCTTGAACTCTCTCTCCCTCTAGTGTTATATTGATTTAATAATTTCACTGAGCCTGTTCTAAAGTTATATTTTAATCTAGTCTAATTTGCGAAGCTTCATAGATGTATTTAATTATTTCTATTTAAGAATAAATTTATTTAGGACATATACATAGATATATTTAAGATTGTTTTATTCAGATTTATATAAATTTATTTCCTTATGGATTTTTAAAGTACTACTGTTTTAAGTATTCTGCCTAGTGCCAGGGTCATGGTACATATTCTACTCACAGTCTGCCTTCACGCTCAGTAAGAGCACTCCATTGACCTACAAATTGATCCTATCACAAATACTGAGCCGATTCCAATCCTTCCTGTAGCGTATGAAACATTACTAGCAGGTGGTTTTCCATTGCCTTCTCAGGTCCTGCTTAGCCGTCTTTTAAGAAAATACAGGTTATTGGTAATCTTTTCTTTAGTGACCCGGACGCAAGACAGAGACCTACCTAATGGCTCTGGTTTATTTGTGACTGTGTAGAAAGTCGACGATAGTTCGTCTGCTGTATCGTTTCTTTGACCCGAAGGCTGGTCGAATACTAGTGAATGGTCAGGACATCAGAGAGGTAGATCTGGAATCTGTGAGGAAATCTATCGGCATTGTGCCTCAGGTCTCTCTACTCGCCCATTAAGGAGCATACATTGCGACAAATTTTGTTTTTATGGAGTATATGGACGTCCCTGCCTTTGCCTTATGGCCCGGAACCGGACGTTAAATTATTACGGTTAATTGATTGATTATATATTCGTTACTGTGAAGCTTAAGAACAATAGCTTGAAGATAAATACAACACGTTGGTTTATACATGTCATCATAACCTACAATGAGAGCAGTGAGAGAGATGGTCTCAACCAGTACCCGTTTAGTGAAAGTTTCTATTGGTATTTTTGTCAGAGAGCGATAGTTAATTACACTGTATTACTGTACTATATTTTATTAGTATTATTATCATTATTAGTACAATATTATTATTATTATTATTGTTATTGTTATTTATTATTCAATCATTAACGTGTTACTAGGCGAGATGGTAACGTTAAATTGAGGCTCAGCTCATATGGTAACTGGATTTTGCTTTATTTCGTAGAATCTTATTGCATTGTACCGCTTTGTAGGACTCGGTGTTGTTTCACGATACAATCTTCTACAACCTTCAGTACGGCAACTTTGAAGCCTCGCAGGATGAAGTCTATCGAGCAGCCAGAATGGCCGAGATACACGACGCCATATTGAATATGCCGAAACAGTATGATACTCAGGTGAGTATGTGAAACAGTATGATACTCGGGTGAATATGTGAAACAGTGTGATACTCAGGTGAATATGTGAAACAGTGTGATACTCAGGTGAATATGTGAAACAGTGTGATACTCAGGTGAATATGTGAAACAGTGTGATACTCAGGTGACTATGTGAAACAGTGTGACACTCAATAGTCGCACTATGTATGACTACTTTAGCAGTGTATTATTATGTAGTCGTCATCATCGTCATCCTTCATCATCTTTCCTTTACTCCCAGTGTAACTAGGATAAGCATACGAATAGACCTACTTTTCAATTCGTTTTAGAAAATTTTGTTGCAATTTCTGGAGCCTAGGCGCTCATCAACCAAGATTGATGTTTCATAAATAACACAATATTCTAACAATTTAATATCATTATCACAAAATGTGATATAATTATTGTAATGATGTTTGATAATTATGTTATGTTAAATGTGTAAAATATTGATGTTTTGCTTTCACGATGCTACGATTCATACTAATTTAGATGTTTCTAAGTTAATACACATTTAAGCCAATTTCGTAAAATATTGGTGATAAGTAAAAATCCAGCAAATGTTCATATCTTAACTGATGGAAATGACTGACTGATTGAATGATTGAATGAATGATTGACTGATTATATTGATTGATAGATAGATTGATTAATTGACTAATTGAATGAATGATTAAGTTATGTATTGATTGTTTGATGAAATGATTGATTGAATTAGTAATTTTCTGATTGACTGATTGATTGCTCGATGTACTGACTGGTTGATTTATTTGAATGTCTCAATAGCGTAAGGGTAACGTCGTGAAGTTTTAAATGACAGATCCTGAGGTGAATGGAACTCTCTTGGGTTCGAATCCCAGCCGCTCTGATCTGAGAGTAAAATCTCGGACATTCACTGGACTGGTTATACGGAAAATGGTATAAATTGCATAACGGTTTAAACATGTGGTATTAAAAGTGATAGATATGGACATAGTTGATCATTTCACAATAACGCGTGTTGACTTTTAATAGGTGGGAGAGAGAGGACTAAAGCTGTCAGGAGGAGAGAAGCAGAGAGTGTCGATAGCTCGAGCTATTCTCAAGAATCCTCACATACTTGTTTATGACGAGGCTACGTCATCACTCGATACACTCACTGAACAGGTAACAAGAATACTCACATACTTGTTTACGACGAGATGACGTCATCACTCGATGCACTCACGAGATGACGTCATCACTCGATACACTCACTGAACAGGTAACAAGAATCTTCACATACTTGTGTACGTTGAGGTGACGTCATCACTCGATACACTCACGCGATGACGTCATCACTCGATACAATCACTGAACAGGTAACAAGAATCAATGAGTATGTCAGTCATAAGCATTAAGGGACGTGAGCATTATTAAAAATTATATAAAGATTAAGTTACATGTGATCATTTAAGAGCTGGTTTCAGCCTATGATTTCTCTATGATGTTCCTCCACAATCTCTCGTTATAGTCTAAAGATATAGACTTACCTTCCATAGTTCGTTCAACAACGACAAAAACACTGACACAACATTAATGTGCATGTTGTCCATTACAACATTGAGCACTATGGAACCAAATCAAAACCGATGAGCAGAATTTGGGTGGTCAATAAATATAGTCGGTGTGAGCCGAAATCCGGATAATCAGTCTTAATTGCTAAATCATTTCATTATAGTCGTTCTGGATTAATTTAATTAAAAAACAATATATTTTAGTTAAATTTCCATTCGAGGTTGATTACAATGCAAAATTGTCTTTACTTAAAGTACTAATTTATAATATAACATCTAGCTAAACTTAGTATTAAACTTTTGGTAAAATGGTTTTGATGTGAGTCTTCGGAAAGTTTGAACGTATGGCTTAAAAATATATCATCATCATCATCATCATCTTCCCTTAAATCCGAGTTTAACTAGGATCGGGATACGAATAGACGTTCTCCACTCTTCTCTATCCCTCACCATATCATCAGTCTATCCCCATTTTGCATGTCCCTCTTATTCGCCGTATCCTGCGTTACTTGTGGTCTTCCTCTGAACGTATTTAAAATTTATAATTATTAAATTATTAACTTAAAATATATAAATGAGCAAAATGATGGCTTTGGTTGCCAAGTTCACCAATTTTCTTAAAAACCTTTTGTTTTCTTGCATAGAAAATTCTGGAAGCGTTGAAGCGAGCAACTCACAACAGAACAACGGTTGTCATCGCTCATCGGTTGTCTACTGTTGTCGACGCCGACGAGATCCTGTTATTGGAGGCTGGAAAGATCGTCGAGAGAGGAACACACCGGCAACTTATCTCAGCTCCCGATAGTCGCTACGCTCATCTGTGGCACAAGCAGCACGAAGCGGCTCTGCAGCAGGAGAGAAAGGAAGTAAGGGAGAGAGAAAATGGGAACAACGGAAGTGGTTCTGATGGCATGAAAGTAGAAGGAAGAAAAAACGGGAATAAAGACCCTTGTTTGTAGTTTGTGGTCAGTTTAGTTAATTATGCGTTACTGCAAAACATGCGTATATTTATTACTTTTATTAATTAAAATGAGTATTCGGAATATCGACTAAGCAAGTTGATAATAATGAATTTTAGGTAATTCTGTAAAATGTAATTATATGTTGCTAAATATCTTCTTAATGCAAAATGTACTTGTACATGTACAATTTTTTGTACATTTATGACGCTTACTGTAAGATTTATCAAGTGAAGTTTAGTATAAATTATGTTTCTCGGTGATCTATTCGTTGTAACAGTCCGTGATTACAATGATAAAACTATATTGGTGTGCGTGTGTACAATGTGTATGTGTCTTGTTTGTTTGCACGCTATTGTGCGTACAATTATAGAACTGATGGTATGTAGGATTCTCTGTAAACATCTTAACGGTTAAACATATAACATTAAAAGTGATAGATAAGATCCTGGATGATTATTCACTATATATGTATATATATATATATATATATATATATATATATACATATATATATAAATACATATATATATATATATATATATATATAGGGGCCTATATATGTCGAATTTAGACTTTAACCTTTGCCTATGCGTGGATGACGATT
Organism: Enchytraeus crypticus; assembly: GCA_905160935.1. Taxonomy (NCBI): domain Eukaryota; kingdom Metazoa; phylum Annelida; class Clitellata; order Enchytraeida; family Enchytraeidae; genus Enchytraeus; species Enchytraeus crypticus. The sequence goes on along the minus strand of CAJHZI010000369.1, from coordinate 168,840 downwards.
TTTCTTGATATTATAAGCAATACTACTTTACCTCTTATATCACCGTAGGAACACTAGATGCAATTTTCTAGTGATTGCTTTTAAGCAGCTTTTTGTTAAATTATAAAGTTTTTAATTGAGGTGTCGACGTTTATATGCTAATAATTTTTAGTTCTTCAACCGGTCTAAATTCAAATTTCGCAATTCTCATATTAAATTCATTCGCGTTTCTGCTATTTTGATTTGGGTGACATGGTAGATCTTTGTTTTGTTTAATTCTTTCACTTTTTACAATGTATTCTGATAATTGGTTGGTTACCATTTGTTGACTTTTGTTAGTCGGCTCCTTTTACATGTCAGGAGTACAACTACACAATTTCCAAAGGTTTACAAATATTTGCCAATTTTTCTCAAATAGAAGATTGCAGTAGGGACATGATTAAGATGAGACGGTAATACTGTGGAGAATACTGTATCGATGCCATTATTCACCCAAGGTGCAGAAAATTAGCTATTGTATTATTGCTAAATCATGTTAGGTTTTTATGAAGAAGAAAGAATATGTGCGTGTACAATACGTAGCCTCTATATAAAGCTCTACATTTACACTATTCGCATGACAAACTAATTGATTTAAAATGAGACACGCGTCAACCAGTAAAGTTTATTTAAAACATCTCAAACATCACCATCGTCATCATCGTCATCATCATCATAACAACAGTAATACAAGTACTATGGAGAATCAAACGTCATCGTAAAATTATGCGAATTCCATCAATTAAATACTTAGAATTCAATGTAGTATTACAGACGTATACTGAAAACGAATAGAAATGAAAATTTGTACAATTAGTCGGTTTAAAAAAGTCGAAAAAGAATTAAATAGCATAATATCTACTATATACAGTTGATTGCCGCTAGAGAATCACAATGTTGGGAAGATCAGTTAATGTCAGTCACTCGACCGATCACAACGCTTCTCCATATATCGTTGGTTGTACTGTGTTTAACGTCAAGATTTAGAAGCACACTTCAGGCCTTTCTTCTAATCTAATGTACCTGACTACTGTTAGACCATTGACCCCATATATCGCTTAGAACAGCTACAATGCTGCTACATTCTCTCTCTCTCTCTCTCTCTTAGTGCACTGCCTACTGGCAGGTCCATTGTATATAACGCCTCCACGCTTCTCTGTCTTCCGCATTCCTCTTCATGTCCACACATGACATGTCTAAACATTTGATTTGTTTTTCTTTCTTTCCTGATTTTACTATCGTAAACTCTCAGACTGCTAATCAAATAAAAATACAGTGCTTCAGAGTTATAAGGCTATGCTTATCGTCTGATTCTATACGTCAAGAGTGCAGTCAGCTATAGACAATCTGCCTGGTTTCGAATTTGTGGCCTTTTGCTTAACTGGCAACACTGCTACCAAGTCTGCCAATGGCCGATACACTTCTGTATATAACTTATTAAAATTATGGTTAATATTCTCTTAACACCACGAAATAGAACAAAATAAGAATTAGAATGAAAAATTGGATAGGACCTAACATATGGGGGTACTGAAAGGTATAACAGAAGAATGAAAAGGAAAAGTGTTAGAGGAAGACATGGGATGTTGAATGATTTTATAACAAGTTAGTACGTGAAAGTGAAAAGGAAGGCTGAGGACAAAATAGGCTAGAATAGTTTTTTGCCATGGACCTGCCGTTATGAGTACACTAAGAGAGAGAGAGAGAGAGAGAGAGAGAGAGAGAAAGGGCCACTAAGGCATTATCCATGCATAGTCTGTAAAGGAAAATTCAACACGTTTCGTTTTCCAAAGATTGTAAAAGGACTCCAAAAGCATAAATATAAAACCAGAGTTTCAAGCGATACTGATCTCTATGAAAAATTCCTATTACAATGAACGTATATACACGTGTCTCAAACAAGCAGTTATGCTTTCTGACCTAGTGTCGTTATGTACATTGTATAATATATGCGCATAAGTGTAGGTTCAGCGAGAATCAACAACTAAAGAAATAGTACACCAAAACACACAGACATCGTTCCAATAAACCAAAACTTACAAGTAACACAGCATGCTAAAGCACCTTCATTTACATGATAAATAACTTATATGTTTTCCGTTGTGTACACAAAAGAAGCGAAAATCATCTACTGAGAAATTACAAGAAATCATAAACAAAACTCAAGTTGTGCCACTGCAAACGAAAGCCATGAGGAAAGTTGAAGTTAAACTATTGCAAATTTATCGCAAGCAAGCAAATCCCAGGATTCGTAATTTTAATACTACTAAAATGTTCTAGAATTAACAACAACGATATATACAAGCTATATACATGCATAGATGGTACAAAAGAGCAACTTTTAGTCTTAGAATTTGGTGATCGCACTCTAATTATTTGCTTTTAGGCTTGAATTTGAAGTTTGTCAACAAAACTAATGAGCATTTATTACTCCAAAACAAGCACAACATGGCAAATAAAACAACGTGCGCACAATGATAGAACATGACACATGAAGATAATGATGCCACATTATCCTACGAGTAATAATAATAGCATATTATGATACAAGCACAAAATGACAGCAAATAGTCAGACATACTACATCCACATAATCATAAATACAAAATTACAGTGCTTCTATGCATATAATTATGCAAAAACAAGCAAAAACATAATGATGACACATAATTATACAAGCACAATAGTAGTAATAGTAATAGTAATATTAATAATCTTAATGTTAGTAGTACTGAAGAAAAAGGCTGTAGCAAATAAGCAGCAGCAAATACAAATCCACTGACTGAAGCAAATTTCTCTCGGCACAGAAATTTTCAAACACACGTAGGATGAAATAATATCAATCATCATCGTCATGATATTCCCTTGAATCCCAGTTTAACTAGGGTCGGGAATAATAGCAATAATTGTAATATTAAATAAACCTATAAATCTAGGATTAAACATCTGTTGTCAGTGATGGTCAGGCAGGATTTTGAACTCATAGCCTTTTAAGTATTAAGCAAGCATGAACTAGCCTACCAGCCGATACTGCTACCAGTTAGGCCACCAGCTAGTACAAAATTAACAATGTAATAGCAGTAGTAGTAATAATAATTATAATTATAATATTGTCATAATAATAATAAAATATAAGGTTATATATAATATAATATATAACCTTATATAAATATAAGGTTTTATTATATATTATAATTATAATAATAATAATAATATATAATAAAACAAACGATAATAACTTTGCATGACTTTGCAAGGATAAAGTGCAGTCTGCTTCAGCAATTCTTTTAAATAGCTAGATGACCTCAAGTAGCCGGGCGACGATTCAGAAACTCTTGCTCAAATCTTTTTTATCAAACTCAGAATTCTTTGCACCATCATCATCACCATCTTCCCTTTATTCCCAGTAAAACAAGCGTCAGGATACGAATAGACCTTCTCCCTCCTCTCTGTCATCCGTCAATCCCATGTAATCTCCTCCATTCGTTTTGGAAAATTTTGTAGTTATTTACTTCAGATTCTTTACAATCGGGGTAAAAAATTAAATAATAATAAGAAGAAGAAAATCAAAACATGACAGTAATTTATGTTAGATTAAAAGCAACTACGTAAAAATAAAGCTCGCACTCACATTATCAAATCTATAACTACAATGCGTTTAATTAACAAGAGCTTTTGATCGTATAATTTTTCTGAATAGTTTTAAGAACTTTCAACATTAGCACGGTCTAATAAAATGATCATCCATGATGTTTTCTATCACTAACACACATATATGAACCGCTAGGCAGTTTATAGCCAATTGTCCAAGTTAGCAACCGTGTGAATGACCAGCAATATGATTTCTATTTAATGTTACTTTTTCAATTATATCATACCAGTATTTCAAATTACGATTTTAAAAGTAGATTTGGGAGGACAAACTACTTAATCGAAACCAAATAAGCACCAATAGCCAGAACATTAATTACAAGCCTTGCAGCCAGAGGAATATATCGATGCGATAGCTATATATACTAGCTAACAAGCAATGAAAGGATAGTACTTATGAATAATACAGTTATAGCAGTTGGAAGTAACTAAATATTTAAGCTCAAATTGTATTAAAGCAAACAATATTACATACTTTATAAAAAAAAAGCATTGCAGAAACTCAGAGACGTCGTAAAGGAAGTCCCTGAAAGTACCACACAGAACATATTCTAAGATATTCAATCGAATAAGTTGGTGACACCAAAAACTACTGTAATTTAATAATTAAATAAACTTAATCGAAAGCTTAGTGTTATTACACGCCCGGGAAAATTACTATATTTATATACACGGCGACTCATAACTGCGGTTAGAATTGAAATGGTCCGGAGGCGCCGTTGGACGTGGCAGAGGGGCCGTTAGAATCGGCCCCGGGGGGCAAAACAGTGGCGGCAGGAGCAAAGTTAAACTGTGAGGCGAGATTGACGATATTTGGATCGACCCCAGCGGGATTCTGAATAGTGGTTTGGGCGGGGGCAATCATCGGGTCCTCATCTCCTTCCTCACAGCCAAAATAGCGCTCGATAATATCAAAAGCTTTCTTGTAGATGTCTTGATTCTCGTGATTCTGAAGAAACTCTATCTTATCCAGACCTGTAATTAATCAAGTAATTTAAATACATTAATCATTTTAATTAATTAATTAAATATATTTCATCATGTCTTGATTCTCGTGATGCTTAAGAAGCGCTATCTTATCCAGACATGAAATCGATAGCAAGCATTTAGGCTTAACGGAGGAGATGGAGATTAAGTTATTAGAATAATTACAACGCGGGAAGAGATATACGAAAAATTGGGAATTGACTGATGATATGGATTGAGACAAAGAGGCGTGGAGAAAGTCTATTCGCATCCCTACCCTAGTTAAACTGGGTTATAAGGAAAGATGATGATGATGATGATGAATCATTTTAATTTATTAATTAATTTAATATATTTCATGATGTCCTGATGATTATGACTGTGCAGAAACTCCATCTTACCCACACTTTAAATTAATTCAGTAATTTAATTGCTTTAAATTTTAATTTCTATTTCTATTAATTAATTTTATCAGTAAGTTTTAATTAATTAATCAATTCGTTTAGTTTATTATAGTAGCAATTTAATGTCAAGTGATTACTCGATATAGCTCTAAAATAAATGAATCAATACCTTTAATACCTAGACAAATACCTTTAAAGGTTCACCTCAGTTTTACTGACTAACTATGATGTCACGGTTACCAAATAATCTCCGACGTATCAAGAAAACATTTTTTCACAAAATTTACTATATTTATGTATCTAAAATCAGTGAATTAAAATTTTTACCAGTTTTAAAATAAAATACAATTACACCAGCTTCTAACAGGCAAATAACACAGTTCTGCAAAGAATGCGAACCCAAACGTACGCTATGTGCAAACATACGCTACGTCCAAACATATGCTACGTCCAAATATACGCTACGTCCAAACATACGCTACGTCCAAATATACGCTACGTCCAAACATACGCTACGTCCAAACATACGCTACGTCCAAACATACGCTACATCCAAACGTACGCTCCGTCCAAACATACGCTACGTCAAAACATACGCTACATCCAAACGTACGCTCCGTCCAAACGTACGCTACGTCCAAACATACGCTACGTCCAAACATACAACTACAAAAAGTTCTACATCATCAATTTACTACGCACTTGTAAAATTCATCGACCAAAGAGATTAGAAGAAGTCAATAACTACGCACCGTAGCAGCCTTCAACCATGATTGCGTACATATTGTGTCCACCGCTGATCATCTTCGTTTGCTCACCAGCGCGCAGTATGTGCTCCAGACCATTCAGAGCAACCTGTCCGCACGAGATCAACGCAACATAGATACTTAATACCTGGCTGGAGCCAGTGGCTAAGTCGGTAAGATACTCGACCGCGGATCAGTATATGCCGGGTTCAAATCCTGGGCTCGCCCGTCACTGACATCGATTTTGAGTGAGGAAACTGACGTTAACATTAACTTTACGAGCTCTATAGCAAATTCTATTACTAATAAATTAATCAATTGCTACAAAGTATTGTTAACCCGACCCTGGTTGAGCTGATAAATCAAGGGAAGATGATGACGATGATAACGATGAAATAATATCCAAACCTACATCAACTATTAACTAAGAATGAAGACAATTAAAGCAGAGTTAAAATAGCTTTTATTAATAATTAGAAAAACAATGAGAGAATTAACGAGAGTAGCAATTAGTTGAATTATATTATTAAACATAACTGAATTGCTAATGACCATACACATATAAAACAACATAATTGAATTGTTATACTGACTATAAACAAATAAACATAAAATATAACATGTTATAACGACCATAAAGAAATAAATACAAAACATGAAAATCATGTTAATAAATTCGTTACCTGAACGATTCTCGGATCAAGCACTGTTAGTAGATCACAGAGAGGAGGTATACAGCCCTGTTGCACGAGGTAAGCTATCTGCTCCATAGAACCACCCGATGCCGCGTTAGTAATAGCCCAGGCCGCCTCCTTCCTCGTCTTAAACTCCGCCTTCACCATCAGCTCAATCAGAACCGGAAAAATGTTAGCCCCGATAACAGCCTGATTATCAATCAACCAGTCAAACAATCAATCATCATCAGCCCCGATAACAGCCTGTTTATCAATCAACCAGTAAAACAATCGATCATCATCGTCATGTTCCCTTTCCTTTAACTAAGGTCGAGATTCGAATAGACCTTATATTTAAAAATTCGTTTAAAATTCGTAGAAATTTCTGGAGTCCAGGCGCTCACCCACCGAATGCCCTTTCAGACGTTGGTTTCAACCAGTCAATTAATTAATAAATTAATCAAAGTGAAATCAACACTCATTTCAGAATCCTACAACAGCTCAAACAATACATGGAATTTAAACTTGAATCTTCAATCCATTAATTTACAAATAGTTTTAGCAACTGTTAAATACCTGTATTTAAAATCTTTAAAACGTTACACAATAAGAGATACACTGGAAACAATGAGTGAGAAGATTAACTAATATGGTCACAAACCAACAAACAAATATTAATAATTATTCTAACTATTTATATGACCTTGTTAATTTCTATTGCTATAAATCGCTCAAAATAAAAACATAATTAAGAGTTCTAAAATTACTACAATGATTTTTAAGCTGAAAACTATTCAAATAAAACTAAATAAAGGAAATATTATTATAATCAAACTAATTAGTAGCCGTTAGATATAATTAGGCTTTTAAAGGAGAACTTATTGCAAGAAAATAAACATAGTGAAAAATTATTGAAAACAAACAATACAGCAAAACATCCTACACATCATCATCATCTTCCCTTGAATCCCAGTTTAACTAGGGTCGGGATACGAATAGACTTTCTCAAATCCTCTCTGTCCTACATCATATCATCCATCAGTCAATCTCCTATTTGAGACTTTACCATTAGTTTAAATTTTTGTAGCAATTTCCGGAGCCTAAGCGCTCACCAACCGAATGCCCTTTCTGACGTTGGTGTGGATCTTAGTGCTTTAGTCACCTTCTACGACACGTGCAATCACCGGTTAGTCAATTCTTCAAACAACCCGAACACAACACGAGGAAAAAACCTTGTTACACCGTGCAGACATAATAAAGCTGTAATGAAGCACTAGCCTGTATCTACTAGTATGATATATACATAGTATATATGAGACGTAAACATAGTATATATCGACTCTATCTACTAGCCTGTATGTACCAGTGTATAAAGCACTAGCATGTGTAATGAAGAATGAAGCACTAGCCTGTATCTGGGCCCTGTTTCCCGCCGTTATGTTGGAAATGGTCCAGCAGACTTCCTTGCGGATGCCCTCTCTGCCCACAGCAGAGGGCACGATCCCTGTGAGCAGCGCCACGAGAGAGGGCAGCACGTTACAGGACAGCACCACCTGTGTCTGGAGGTCATCCCCCGTCACGATGTTCCCCACAGCACGCAGCGCCGCAGAGACAACCCCGGGTGATGTGTGGCTGTGAGCAACGTAGGAAAGATTATAAATTACAATAAAGCTGGTAGAGCTAATGGCAACGTCAGTTTCCTCACTAGATAGCTATGTCTGCGACGGGAGAGCCCAGGATTTAAACACCGCACATGCTGATCCGCGGTCGAGTATCTTACCGATATCACCACTGGCTCCAGCCAATGTAATAATGTCATCATCATCATCATCATTCCTTAAATCCGAGTTTAACTAGGGTCGGGATACGAATAGACGTTCTAAATCCAATCTGTCCCACACCATGTCCAGACAAGTTCTGCTACATCTGTGGAGATTTTGTGCCCAAGAAGAACACGAGAAGGATCTCAGTCCATGATCGAGCAGCAGATTATCTTTACTTTGGGTGTAAAATGAGCGATCAATTACAATTATACAAATTTTTCATATATTTCTTAGTAATAACCTAAACCCTACACATTTCTTCAATTGATCTTAACTAGAAAATCTAGACATTAGACCATAAGCGTCCACACTAATGTTTCATAAGATTTTCCGGTACTTATAACTTGATATGTTTTCATGTACACTCGTCTATTTATTACAATTATCGAAATAAGTAACACTTATTATGTCACTTATTATTACTTACTTATGTCAGTTACACTTATCGTCAGTGACATTGAAAGTGAAGTCACAGACATCGCTTTCGAGTGAGGAAACTGACGTTAACATTAGCTTAACCAGCTTTGTCTATTTACTACGTACGTGAGCAGCTCAACAAGACGCCCACAGACACCGGAGTCAATCACCGCCTGTATCTTGTCGTTAGGCCCGTCTGAGAGATACGAGATCGCCCAACAACTGTCCGCCAATACATCGCTGTCCTCGTGAAACAACAGTTTAGCTAGGACCGGTAAAGCTGTCGACACCTAAACAAAGAACAGTCGTTAAGAGATGAACGAATTAAAACTTTGCATTTTCTTATAAAGACATCGCGGTGTGGACGGACCTAGGCAACATAATGAATAAGTATTAAGTACCGTTAGTATTATATAATAAATATTAAGTACCACTTAGAAGCTAAGAATGCTGAAACTGTTAATACCTATATAAAGAATATAAAGAACAACATGGAGAATTAAAATACCTTATCAAAGAAAAGTTATACATCAGCTTCCTAACTCGAAAGTGATAGCACTGTATTTGAGCCATGCTCCTACTGAACCTCAGTCGAACAACCACTAAAGTTCTGCAGGCTCAGTACAAACAGACACTGGTTTATCTGTTTTTTGAGCATATTGAGAAACCTGCGGTTAGAAGAGCGAGTATTCTTGAAAGAATAAATAATAATCATATCAAGGCACTAATGCCAAACAATCTGCTAATAGCAATTAATAACTGTAACATAAAATATAACTTACCACAGCAAATTCAGGAGGGGGATTTTTGCCACGACACAGATTTGACAAACACCATACTCCATTCTTCAGCATCGATATACGTATAGGCTGAACCAAGAGTCTGCGTCAATTACATTTAGTATATATAATTAAATATTTATAACTTGAGTTTGGTCAACTTAATCTTTTAGAGCTAAAATTCACAAATGACAAAAATACAGATTAATGATCAATGAACACATTGCAGATATATATCATCTATTATAATGTCCAGACACCTTCATCTGAAAGAAGCAAATTCTTAACTAACAATTTTATTAAATAAAATATATCTCACAAATTTTGGTATTGCTGAATTTATTAATCTTTAGTAGGAAGTAAATCTAACAAAACCCTTCTGCTCTAACAGAGCCATAAAGCAATACATCAGCAAGATCTGCATCTAAAATAGGATTTCCGCAGCTCCTTCTTTAACAGACTACAATCAATGTTAGTTGATAAACATACTTAATAACGAAGAAGCTACTTACTGCAACAAAACTGGCAGAATTGACTGACTCAAGACAAAGTCACGACATGCCGGGCTGTCACCAGCTATATTACCCAATGCCCACACAGCCTGCAGATATTAACAATATTTAATTGATTAATTAACAAGTAATTTAACATCTACATCTATCTTTATCTGCATTTTTCGCATGTTCCTTCCTCAACACTTATTGAACACTTTGTTTCTTTCGCATTTCTATCAATTGTAGCAGGGGAAAGATTCCTATTCTTACTCATATTCTGAAATCAAAAAGAAATATTAATATTCCAATGCTCAAGAAACGGCCAAATACAAGGACCGAGTCACTATCATGTTCACATTACAACCTTTACAAGAGACTAAGAGTCTAATCTCAACATTCATGGTTCTAACATCAGCAAATCAATACAGCAGAAATATTTCATATTATTAGCAACTAATCAATTTAAACTAAATATCAAACCATGAGACATCGAGATACGATTTATTGTAGGCTCTTTATTTATTGTTTTGTTATCTATTTATTAGCCTATGGCAGCCATATTTATTTATATTTATTGTAGACATTTATAGTCATACATAAAGCCAAGCAATAATGCCTTATTACGTAAGTATGCGTAAATTTAAAGTCTGTTTCCTCTATCACAAGGGATACTGCCAGAGATGGTCCCTTTGAGGTTCTAACCTATGGATTCCAGGCAAGCATGCTCCAATCGGCCATCCAACCTGTAAGCAAAGAGACCAAATCCTACCTGTTCTCTAACTTCTTCACTCTGTGACGTGAGCAGGCTGATGAATATGGGCACAGCGCCAGACTCTATAACCACCAATGTCTGCTTAGAGGTGCCCGATGCAATGTTCGTCAATGCCCAGGCAACTTCAAACTGTACAACAGTCACACAGTTTCTAGTAGAATACGTAACAACAGTAATAATAATAACAATAATAAAGGAAATGTAATATGACAAATTTTTATTAAATTACAACATTTCAAAAAACATAATTCACATAAAACATAAATTTTTCTGTCGCTACAACTTAACACTGAAGTGCTAGACGCTTCAATGATGACTACATGGTAGAGAGATAGAGATGTCAAGGAATATATGAGATAGCATACCTGAAGAGTACTGTCAGTGGAGCACCGTAGAAGCTGAACAAATCTAGGCACTATTCCGGTCTCAACTACATTATCAATCGGCGGATTTGGTTCTAGATACAACAATCAGAAAGTTAATCAATCAACCAACTAATTCATTAATTAATCAATCAACCATTACATTAACCCAGAGTTGCACATTACAGAATGATGCCAATCTTTAAATGGATAAAGTTGCGATACTTAGCATTTACTGCAACAACAAACATATGTGTTATCTAAAATTCATCTTAGTCACCTAATCAGTCAATTTACAAATGCAAACATTATTCTAACATGATCTTCTACCATTAAATGCCCAATCTCTCTTCAGTATTCAGACAAGATGCAGGTCCAAAGTACATATTCCTACTCACAAACTGCTTTCAGGATCCATAGAGACAACGATAAACGAATTAATCCCATCACAAAAAGCTATGCCTTATCCACACCATAATATAGCCAATAGCTTGAGAATAATACCGCTTCTGAAAAGGTTTTCCATTGCCATCCTCAGTTCTTGCTCTGTCACCACTTACGACAATTTATGAGTGCAATCTATTCTTCATGCCAACTAATTTCTCAAAATCTTTGGTATAACATTTCATGTAACAACAAAAAATCGATCAGAAAATCATCGAAAGACGATTGCAACATGTAAAATTAGCTATTTACAATCTCCAAACATTTTGTGAACATTTCTAAAAAAGAATGTGATTTTGATATGTCAATAAAATTAGTAAATAGTATTATTAGTGAATATTATTGTGTTCAATCACCTCAAGACCATAATAAACAATACATAAAAAAGCTCTGCATATATCTAAAAAATGAGCAGACCTTTAGAAAGTAGTTTGCGAAACTTCTGCGTTGCGGCAAGTTGTAACTGTTGATCATCTGAATATAGACCTCTGATCATGTCTTCACCAATAAAGTCCTACAAAAAATATACATATTAATCCATGTACATGCTTTTTCAGTTTCATTACATCCCACAAATATTTAAATCATTAATCAGGGAAAATCCCCTAAGAATGAAATAAGTTGCTTTTTAAAATTTCATTGTAAATTGTTTCAAAAATTCAATTAAACTTTGCAACCTGGAAAGTTTCAACATATTGCTACACTATAGGTAACTCCAACACAAACTCCAACTTAAAATTCCTGAGATACATTAATGGTAACACTAATGTGATATAGCTCAGAAAATTCTATTGTGTAGTACATTTAAATCTGATGAGCAGTTTAAAATTTTAATATGACATATTACTGAAAACTTCGATTTGACATAGTACGGAAGACACCTAAGTAAAATACGCTTGAAAACTCCAATGTTCCACACTATTGAAAGTACTGCAATTGCTATGCAAAACCCTGCTATAAGAATTTGAAAACTGCATAAAATAATATTATTGAAAATATATATTTTATTATATTATAAACATTATTAATGTTATTGAAAACTCGAATAAAATCTATTGCAAAAATAAGCTGCTATGTTATTCCATGATAAAAATGACATTGCATCAAGTTATGTAGTATTATGTGAGACAGTATCATCAGAGATTTTATTATGTATTATAGCATCATGAGATATTACATTGTGTGATTTAATTTCATAAGATACAGTATTATTTGATACGGAACAATTTGATACAGTAGTATATGTGACTCTGTATTGCATGATACAATACTAGGCAATATACCCAATATTGCCTAGTACTGGCTGGAGCCAGTGGCGATGACGGTAAGATATTTGACCAAGGATCAGTATGTACAGGGTTCAAATCCTGGGCTCACCCATCAAAGACAGCGCTTTCAAGTAAGTGAGTGCCATTAACATTAGCTCTACCAGCTTTTTATTATACGTAGTATCACATGTTATAGTAATTAATGATATAGTGTCATGTGATATAGTTTCACATGATAGAGTATCAGGTGATATATTGTCACATGTTATAGTATCATGTGATATAAAGTCATGTGATATAGTTTCACATGTCATAGTATGATGCGATATAATGTCACGTGATATAGCGTCATGTGATATAGCTTCACGTGATACAGCTCGTAGGTGTTGACATACAGCAGCTGCGGGTGATGACAACACCTCCTGCAGTAGTGAGACTCCTCCCCCTGTTGTCCCGCCCATTTCACTGGTCATACCATCATCCATGACATGATCGACAGCCACGTCTACATTTCTCTTCTTGAACATCTGTGAGTAATAGCATGTCCAATAAGAACTAATGATGCTAAGCTTACTATTACTTTCAACATTACAGTCTGCAATCAAGAATGTTGCATTGATATATTGAATTATAATTCAATAAAATGCAACATCATATTCAATATTACTGAACTTAAATAACATACACAACACAATAACTAAATACAGCCTATATGTTAAATGAAAGAATAAACAAATAATTGACAAATGAGAGAATATAAACATTATTATGCAATCAAAATTGGTTTAAGCTTTGAATATATTAAATACTTAAGCGATTTGGCAGATTCAAGAGAAACCCAATGATCATTGAGCAGGATACCGTCTCATATATATGACATCGTTTCTTGAATATACATTATACATGCATCCTAGCACAATGTTAAGTTGCTTACTTGTATAACAAAGATGTTACATTACGCTAGAACTTAATTATGTTTATAAATTCAATAAAAGAGCCCTTACAGATAAGAATGGCAACACAGAGCAAACCACTTGCTATCTGCTAGAACAGAGTCAGTTATTAATAAATGCCATAGTTTACAAGACAAAAAGTGATGACATTTTCAGGACAATGAAGTAAAAAATCTGTAACAAAAGTTTAACACAAATGTAACATCTAAAACCAGTTTTAAACTAGTTAAAAATTGGCTTAATGTTAGATTATAATTAATGCTTAAAACTAATTTAAAGCTGGTTTAAAACTAATGCTTAAAACTAGGATTACTACTATACTGTCAAAAAATGTTCGAAACAGTTCTTTTAAAATAAAACTTAAAAATGAAAATTACTTTACTCTGAATTAAACCGGTCATATTCCATTGACTGATAGAATTTTAGTTTTAGTTTTTGCAATATATTTACAAATTTAAAATTACCAAAAGGTCTTTTTTCTGCTTTCGCAGCATAACTCCTTCTTCCTCTCGAAGTTTTCTTATTTCTTTACCGCATCTGCTCTTATATTTATATGCCTTGAGCCGATTATTTTGCCCGGAGTCATCATTACCAGCCAATGTACTGTCACCTAAAGACAATTATAAGCCAAACTCCCATGTCATGATTTTAGAAGTGTATAATTGATGCACTAGTTTTAATCTTCAGAATTTACACATTAAACACATTAATCAGAGTTTGCTTTAGCAATTCTTTTAAGACAGTAGCTGGATAGAGATTTCCGGATATTAATCAAACATTATTACGATTCATTAGCAAACTAAATAGCAGTTCATATTACTAATGTAATTTAAATCTTAATTAATATAATACAAATTAAACCACAGTAACACTTTTTAATTTTATTTAACTTGATTTAAATCTGATTACATCAAATTTGGAGTAACAAAACCTTAGAACTGTAACTTTATTTCAGAATTTTGTACATCTTCAATTAATCTAAATATTCATACAAATATTCATATAAAGATTCGTATATATATTCATATAAAATTCATATAAATATTCATATAAATATTCATATAAATATTCGTATAAATATTCATATAAATATTCATATAAATATTCATATAAAGATTCGTATAAATATTCATATAAACATTCGTATATCATTCCGTTAAGTAGTTCGTTCAATTTCAAAACATTTACACAATTTAATTTTAGAAATTTCTGAATTTATTTATAAACTAAAGTGGCTTTCATTATCTCCCAAGTATCTAACACGTAATAATTACTGCCATTTGCCAAGTAGAGAAATGTGGATTTTGTATATTTTTTTATACTGAAATATTCAATCAGCTATTCAATAAAATATGTAACAAAAGTAATAACATATTAATAAGTAACCTGACAATCCATTAGTCTCATGGGCTTCATCCATGATTTTAAAGCGTAACAATATATTAAGGATCTGAAAGACCGATTCTACAACAAATATTAAACAATTATCATAACATTTGAGATTTTTCTTCATCATAATCATCATCACCATCTTCTTCTTCCATTGACTTCCAGTTTAACTAGGGTCAGGATTAGAAAATTTAGCAGCAATTTCTGAATCCTAGATGCTCACCAGCCAAATTTATGCTCTTTCAGATATTGGTCTGGATTATAGTGCTTTGTCACCTTTTAAGACACGTGCAGTCCACAGTTGGTCTATTCTTCAGCAACCAGGATACAACATAGGTAAGTTTTCTTAATATAATACAACTTCAATATCAGAAAAGTCAGCAAATATAAAGCTACAGTTTGACGCACAGATTGAATTTTAAAGAAATTATTATCCACATTGACCACATTGATGCACAGCACTTAAAAATAATGTGCTACAGAATTTAATCAGATTTAGATTACAAAAAATACAATTAAATGTAACTATATTATTTCAATGATGAAAATTCAATCTTAAACTTTTCATGCTAAGCATGCAAAGTTTGGGATAAGTTGAAGAGAAATAAACCACAATTAACTCCTGCTAAAGAGGAAGTCTCCTGCTATAAAAAGGTATCAACTTTGCATAAAAGAATAAAACTTCATAGTGATTCTATAATAAAAAAATCAGCAAATATGTATCTCTGAATCACAACTTATACAAAGAATTCATTTAGAATTTTTCGAAAAGAGTCCAAATCTTAAAATATAAATTTGCCAATATCATGCGCACATTCACTCTCAAATATCAACAGCAATTCCTGACTAAACACCTTTCAGTAATTTTATTCTAAATCTGGTTTAAATATCTTCTGGGACGAGTTAAAGGGATCCAGAATTTTACGCCGCAATGCGTTTAAAGTTTAATTATGTGCGTAGAGGGGCATAAGAACATCTATTTTTGATTATTAATTAACTACACCCGACTCATTATATAGAACACCGCAGTCTGAATATTTAAAATTAGTTTATTACTAAAAATTAACTTTAATAGTGAAATAATTTTTATCGAATTTTATCAAAAATACTCGGAAAAACTCCTTCACGCTGTATTTACATAGAGATGCAAATCTTATCAATAGAAAATTGTCACAATATAAAATATAGATGAATGATTTCAATAATTGTGGATTAGTATACTAGTTTAAAGTGATTTTAACTGTATTTTGGCATGTCAATGGGACAAAACCTACATGTATTCAACATAATTCTGTCCCCTGATTTTAACATAACATTACAGAGTCAGGAAGCAATTATATGCTTGTTTAAGAAATTTTCTCTTCATATCAACATGCGGATTAGTTAGCAAATCAACCAGCATCCCAAGTCCTGGTCTTCTTTTTTCATTCCCTCTCAGGACATCTTTGGACATGATTCGTCCAGTTCTTTCTGCTCCTTATGATATTAAATTTCATCAGTTATCTATTTACATTATTTTGAATGTCTCAGTAGCGCAATGGTAAGAGGTGTAGATAACGTCATGAAGTTTTAAATGACGGATCATGAGGTGAATTGAACCTCCGTGGGTTCTAATCCCAGCCGCGCTGATCTGAGAGTAAATTCTCGGACATTCACTGGACTGGCTACATGGAAAATGGACAAAATTACCTAACGGATTTAACATCTGGTATTAAAAGTGATAGATATCAACGTAGTTGATCATTTCACTATAATGTGTGTTATTATTATTATTATGCTAGGCCTATATAGGCTATATATGAAGTTGGTCTAATGAGATAAAATATATCTTTTTATTTACGTCAATCCTATTTAGCAAATTCTTCGTTCGTAATTTTGTCAGCCAATTTGATCACCTCGGAAACGGAAGAATTAATCGAGCTTTGTTGGTTCAGAATATAAAATACACAAGAATTGATATACATAACCAAAATTGTTTATGTTCAAAGATATATATCTCTCTTAGAAATATAAACCGGAATCAATAAAATATATACCTTGAACCTGCCTCTTGACAGAACACAAGAGAGAGAGAGAGAGAGAGAGAGAGAGAGAAAGAAAGAGAGACAGACAGACAGACAGCCAGAGAGAGAGAGAGAGAGAGAGAGAGAGAGAGAGAGAGAGAGAGAGAGAGAGGGGTCCCATGAGACAGAACCTTAATTACTCTTAAAGCAGAATCAGAATTAACTTTCGTGCTAACTATACCAAAATCATTACACAGATAAGTGAAAGTTAACATAATTGAAAATCTCTACGTTAATTAACTGCAGTGTAGTAAAACGCTATGGAGTTTTTCGTAAATTTTTTAAGTCTCGAAAATATGTCAGCGACGGGAACAGCCCTTGCCTTGAACCTTATATTTAATGATTCACAGTGTCAGTCGGGCAATTTACCTATAGGCTACCTGTTCAATCCGAACTGATTAACTATTGAGCGAATTTCATTATTCACATACAATGATTTCTTGTTACTTAGGCCTACTTAGACCTATAAATAATACATGACGAAATGACGGCAAGTCCTTATTAAAACAGATTTGACCAACAATTACTGTTAATGAAGACTATGCAGCATCTGATCAAATGAAACAATTTTCCAAACTAAGCTTTCAGGGAATGTCATCGATAATCTATAACCTCTTTAGGAGATATTTACTTGGATGGGGGAGGGGTAGAGAAAATATGGTGGAAGTTCTTATGGGGAGAAGGGAGAATGTGCGCAAATTATTTTAACAGAAGAAGTTCTTTAACAGGGCACTGAAATTTTCCTCCAGTACTTCTTACTTTTGGAAGAGAAAAAATGAAAACTAAATGACAACCTCCTTTACTTGGCTTGGACCGCGTTGATTCTTTGATTTTGTGACAGTTTGGGCATATCAATGGGAAGGGGCAAATTCGCGTGTAGTAATTTACAAGGGGGCGGGCAAATACTGCGACTGGGGTCGGGGAATTTCCTCAATCTCCAGTTAACATGCTAAAAGATAACATGTTGAGAGCTAACAATCAAAAATATATTTCAACAGTAATTTATTCAAATGAATGAATAAAATTAATTATTATGTTCCTCCATTTTACAAACGGTTAAAGTAAGAAAAATACAATAATACAATTATAGTAACAAATGCGAATGAACTTAATATCCGTCCCTCCGTAAATGCAGATTATAATCCTTTCTTATACCTGGTTAGCTAATTAATCAATAACTGTTTGGATATAACGGTTTACGAAGTAACAACTGCACTTAAATTAATATAAATTACAATTCTAGTAATCATAATACACTAATAGTCCTTCAAAGTCCTTACGCAACACTTCACGTTACGACGCTGCAGCTGATAGTCGTTTATTTTCAAGCAAAGCATTGGACATAATGAAAAATGCAAGAAATATTATAAAATGGGGTCATTCCGTATCAACTGGTCCAAATTCTGAACAAGATATCTTCCCAGGTGACCATCTCAGAGTTAATTGAAATTTACACTATGTGAGGTAAAATATGTCTCTAGGCTAGATTTAAAATTATAATGAAATTGGTTCACGGTTTTGAAGTTATGACGATTTCGGTGACCCCACTGTTGGTCGAATTTTGTACGAAAATCAAAATGCGTCTAAAATTTTCTCAACTTTGAAGGGCCACATCTCTGCTAGTTCTTATCCAATGTGCAAGAATCTTTGTCAGTATACTATATATAAAAAATAAAAATTACCAGAACATTTATTAAAGAACATTTGTTCTTTAAACTTAAATATACATTTGCATTTATCTCATAGAAATTGATGAATACATCCGGCGGCAAATCAATTTACCATTTTCTAAATTCTACTAAGAAATATGCACTCTAAAAACGATTATTTTGTGTATTTAAAATCAACTTATAAGGACCGACTATGCAAAAAACACCTTTGTTTAATATATAGCATATTTATATCATAACAATATGCTTCCGACCTTCGATGTCTAGTATCTACTTATTTTCTTATTTTTCAACGAACTTTCTCATCTCTAAAAAGCTTCACGTGCTAGCAGCTGTTGCTCGCCTAGAAGAGCCGTTGTGCTGACACCCTGCTCTAGTAGGTCTCACTATACGACAGCCGCCCATCTCTTGACCGCTCTTCATCATCGTCGTCCTCGTCATCTGCCTGAGCTCTCTCTGCAGCGGCTATAGCAGCGCTCGAGCGCTTCGGTGGTCTCCTCAGTCTCACTCCTCTCGGCACGGGACTGTTCGACCTCTGCGTGACATCAGTAATATAAAAATAGATATCTAACGTCGCCCATGATAACATCCAACGTTATGAAGAAATGCTAACTAACTCCAACGATCTCTGCAATCATGTAGTACAATGGTATGATATAAATATGCTATATAAGCAGGATGCATCGATTCTGAGACAGTGAGAGATAAAGTGATAGATAGATAGATAGATAGATAGATAGATAGATAGATAGAGAGAGACAGACAGACAGAGAGAAAGAGAGTGAGAAAAATAAAGTCTACTTTAACGTCAGTTTACAGCTCGATAGCATATCAGTGACGGAAGTAGCACTGTATTTGAAAATTTTGAACCCTGTACCTAATGATCTGCTGTCGAACAACTTGTCACCAAACCAATAAGTCAGCCCTGTGTAACGTTGACATTAACATAAACTACACGTAAGTTATTAGATAGATAGATAGATAGATAGATAGATAGATAGATAGATAGATAGATAGATAGATAGATAGATAGATAGATAGATAGATAGATAGATAGATAGCAGTTCAAGAGTAAACACAACGACTTTTTACAGGAAATAAGGCAAACGATCGAAATATCAACTACACAAAGAAAAGTCAATGTTGACCATGACAACACTAAGCTTAGCAGAACAATACCCCAATATTCAATTCGACTCAAAAGCGAAAAAGCCAAAGTCCAGGAGAGCGTTCAAAGTTTTGCTTAAATGCACACAACACACAGAGACCATATCATCTCTAATTTATTTCAGCAGATCCATCCTGTCAGTCAAAACCATTGATTTCTACCAGTTATTCCTTTATTTTCTCTACGATACGTTGATGGTCAGTAAAAACAAGTAACCAGTATCAAAATCTACCTCGTCATCATCGTCATTGTCACTGCCTCCGCTCACCTCGTCTCTCTCCTCGTGTTCAGCGCCGCTTTCCTCAGAGTCATCACCAGACTCTGCGCGAGAAACCTGAGACACTATCTCGTCTCCCTAAACAATTACAATTACAACAACAATTACAATAAAAATTATACCAAAAAATTACAATACAACTATAATCATCGCCAACACCATCTTCCTTTGAATCCAGTTTTACCTTGAATCCAGTTTAGGGATTCCAAACTGGATTAAAGGTAAAAATAATAAATTCAAGATTTTTAAATCCCATGGTCTGGATTTGAAAATCTTGTAGCAATTTCTGGAGAATAGGCAATCACCAACCGAATGCCATTTCTAACGTTAGTTTGGATCTTAGCGCTTTATCGATTTCTTTTTTTATTGTCCCTTT
Source organism: Enchytraeus crypticus (assembly GCA_905160935.1). NCBI lineage: Eukaryota > Metazoa > Annelida > Clitellata > Enchytraeida > Enchytraeidae > Enchytraeus > Enchytraeus crypticus. Next base: position 148,126 of record CAJHZI010000369.1, on the reverse strand, counting down.
CTGCCGTGAAGCACTCTAACTGTACGCTGTTGTGGCTTTTGAAACTAACTAACTAGGTTATCAATTGATACCAAAAAAATACTTCATCATTGCTAAAAATTCTTTCATTGATAAAACACTGAACAGAGACATATGGAGGAATATGACCATGACCGACCAGACTTGGAACAGGCACGGCACTTAGAGAAGAAGAAGAACTAGGTTAAGCTAGATCACCTTCAAATCTCTGTTCTTTAGATTACCCAACCAGAAAGCCTCGAGACAATTGTTGACTGTGAGCATGACCTTGACCCTGTAAACAAACACCTCCAGACATCGCTTCATCTGAGGCACCTGATTGGTCAGAGCTACGTCCTTCACAATCTACAAAATACAAACGTCAACGAATCATCAGCATCTTCTTCCCTTTAATCCCAGCTTAACTAGGGTCGAGATACGAATGGACCTTCCGCACATCCTTTTGTCCCATATGTCAAACGTCAAGGAATCAATTAAATAAGTTAATTCAGCTAAAGCAACCCGATTTTGTAATTAATTCTTCGACTCTTTGAAGCGCAAAAGTAGAATTTCTAGCACTTCGGTTGAAACGTTAAAAAAGCTGGTAAAGCTAATGTTAACGTCAGTTTCCTCACTCGAAAGCTATGTCAGTGACGGGCGAGCCCAGGATTTGAACCCCGCACATACTGATCCGTGGTCGAGTATCTTTTCGATATCGCTACTAGCTCCAGCCATATCAGTTAGTTTTTCGACTGCGGATCATTAGATGCAGGGTTCGCCATGCCCCATCATTGATCAGTTTTCGGGATAAGAAATTGACTAAACTTGGCTATTGCTTTATCTTTTAGCTAGCCATCTGTTGCCCACAATACCTGTGGAATTCTTCAATCCTGAAAACTGAAAGATCAATTTCTTATTCTTAGAAAAGTTTTGTTTTAACAAAACGTTTTTTAACAAAAATTATTTAACAAATGATATTAAATAACTAAATAATAAGTAATACATTTTATTTATTTACATTTTATCACCACATACAAGATTACTTACAATCAGCTGGACCTGAATTAGTATTGCAATATGAAACTACTTTGCATTTATGACCCTCAAGTTGCCAACTTCTTGCCCATCTGTGCGCGGTTCCATCTGTGCGCGGTTCCATCTATGCGAGGTTCCATCTATGCGAGGTTCCATCTGTGCGCGGTTCCATCTATGCGAGGTTCCATCTATGCGAGGTTCCATCTGTTCGCGGTTCAATCTGTGCGCGGTTCCATCTGTGCGCGGTTCCATCTATGCGCGGTTCCATCTGTGCGCGGTTCCATCTGTGCGAGGTTCCATCTGTGCGCGGTTCCATCTGTGCGCGGTTCCATCTATGCGCGGTTCCATCTATGCGCGGTTCCATCTGTGCGCGGTTCCATCTATGCGAGGTTCCATCTATGCGAGGTTCCATCTATGCGCGGTTCCATCTATGCGAGGTTCCATCTATGCGAGGTTCCATCTATGCGTGGTTTCATCTATGCATGGTTCCATCTATGCGTGGTTCCATCTATGCATGTGGTTCCATCTATGCATGTGGTTTAATTTTAATCTAATTTTAGTTCATTACAGTCAACTTTTGATACACTGTGCATGAATACTTTACTTATCTGCATATAAGTAAAGTGAGACAGGATCTGAACATGTATATGGCGACTCTGTTTACAGTACGGCGTCAAATTAGACAGAGATATAGCTTAACGGTAAGAGTGTTCCCCTCGGAAGCAAGTGACCCCTGGGTTCAAAACTCAGGTTAGCCAACAACAAATTGATATCCTGTAGGGCCCCTGAAAGGTTAACTATGCATCGGCGCTTGCTGCCAATTGGTGCTATCGACAGCAAAGATACGGAAAAAGAGGTGTCAATAACGCATCATCTTACATTGCAAAAAGCTGGGCATTTACTATTTATCAACCCTCTCACACTTACTACATTATCTTGCATAGAAAGACTGATAATATAAAATGGGCATTTACATGATAGTAAATAAATTAATGAACATAAGAAGCAATGAACATTACTTGCACTGCTCAATGTGAAACAGTATCACTACGATTCTTTGTTGCTTCATAATGTGCAAACAAACATTTAAACTATAAAAGCTTTTAACCTTAGAATGACCACAGATATGGTGCAGCAGTCTTGTAGACATTTGTAGATTTTTAAGCATAGCGATGATTTCATCTTTGTGAGTGCGAAACATTGCGTCTACCAGAGGCATGCACAGTCGTAGAAACTGCTCCAGAAACTGCCGACCATACTAACAAATAATTTAAAATATATATAATAGCTATCAACATATGCATCATCATCGTCTTTTTTTCTCGAGTCCGGTTTAACTGAGGTCGGGATTAGAAAATTTTATACCAATCTGGAGCCTAGGCGCTCGCCAACCGAACACCGTTTCTTGTGACACTGGTTTGGATCCTAGTGCTTTGTCAATCAACCAATCAATCAATAAGAATTTAACGTCCGGTTCCTCGCCATAAGGTAAGGTCAAAGACGTCTCTTGCAGACTCTGCCCAAACAGGCTGATTTGTCTCCTTTTATGACATGTACAATCCACGGTTGGTCAATTCTTTAGCAACAAAGCACGGGTGAATAGCTATTAATATTAGTGCAATGTATAATCAATGCATTAATAGCAATTGCTAGTGCGGTAGTAGTGCCACACTGATTATTAAAAATAATTATATATTATGTTATACATAATTAGAATTACATAGTTTTATATAATTATAGACATTGCATATAATTATAGTGTAATACATTATCACGTATCGATTACTATTCTTTTCTTTTCTGGGTGATTACAGTTTACTTGGTATATTTTTTTAATTGGTATACTTGTAGGTTATTTCTATGTTGTTACATAAATGGTGAAATCAAAACCTGTATATAAAATATAAAATAGATTATATCAATAGCTGCAGTGCAGATCAAAAGAGCTTTCTCCAACAGAAATGCATTAGCCACTCATAAACTTTAATCTCACAACAATATTTATTACTCATACCAGCATCTCGAAGCCCCGTGTTGTGTCCGGGTTGCTTGACGAATCAGACCAACCGTGTAAATTAGCACGTGTCGTAGAAGGCGACATAAAAACTAGATTCCAACCAACGACAGAAAGGGCATTCGGTTGGTGAGCGCCTAGGCTTCAGAAATTGCTACAAAAACTTCAACGAATGGATAAACTGAAGTCTATTCGTATCCCGACCCTGGTTAAACTGGGATTTAAGAGATGGTGATGACGATGATGATGATGATGACAAGCATCTGGAAGAAAAATAAATACACATAATTTCTGAATTTAACTTTATCTTACAACAGAACCGCTAGCAGAACCCAAATCGTTTGAAGAAAATATTACAATCAATAACACAAAAATAATTTATAGAAACTAATCACCTTGAGCACTGCCCCAAGATTCACACGAGCATCAAAGGTCTGCACAATAAACAGCATAAACACATCAATAATTAATCGTTGAATGTCTTATTAGCTCAGTGCATTAGGTAACATAGCGAAATTGTAAACAACCGTTCCTAGGATCAATTCTGGGTAGAAATGATCAGACAGCACGTCTCGGACATTCATAGGACTGGCAACATGGATAATTTACTAAACTGCCTAATGATTAAACCTGTGGCATGAAATAAATAGAGATAGGTTTAAATGTTTGAGCATAATGTGAATGACCATTTGAGTGTACTCAAACACAGACCACTACATCATATAAGTATTACTTTGTTCTAATTTTCGTTTTGAAGCGCCTCGGGCGGATTTAACGGAATGTACACACTGCCCTGAGTTTGTAGAAAAAGTTCTTATGACAATCTGACATGGCTCTTTGCAGCACCGAGTTCCGTAAGAACTACACGATTAAGATGCTGCTGTTGTCCACAACAGCATCCAGCACTGCGAAACGAAAACCAAGTCGATCAGAAAATAGGGGTCCAATAAGCAGTGAAAGTAAAAATCCTGAAAGCCAGTTCAGATGTGAGAACAAGACTTAATGCCATTAAGTTGATCATAAATAAAATAAACAATTAACATTAAATTCTGAGAATACAAAGAATTCATAAAAATCTCTTCTGAATAAATCAAGAATCAATGACATTTATTTAGATTTAGATTTTCTATTTGGATTTAGATGAATAATGTAAAAGAATAGATGAATGATGGAAAAGCCTCAAGTAGGGGATTGGCAGGTGGTGTGGTATAGGACAGAGAGGATTTGAGACAGTCTACTCGTATTCCGACTCTAGTTAAACTTGGATTCAATGGATGATGATGATGATGATTTAGATGAATAATAAAGCTATATTATACAGAAACTGTCATAAACTAACACTTAAAACATTACCTTAACCAAGCCGACTAAGAGTTGAAAAGCTTTTATGGCTCTACCCCAATTAGACAGCTTAGCTTCTCTGTCCTACAATACATAAAAACATATAATTTACTGCACTTATTTCTCAAACAAAAAATCGAATCGTAAAGCCAATGTTAACTGTTCCTTCACTCGAAAACGACTGTCAGTGACGGGCGATCTCAGGATTTGAATCCCGCACATACTGATCCGAGGTCGAATATCTTACCGACATCGCCACTGGCTCCAGCCAATGAGTAAATAAAAAATTCATAATTGTAAAGGTGAAAACAATATACACTGTGTTTTTTATAACTGATACCCCAAATTGTTTTAACAATAAAGTCGTAAGAAGTGGACCGATGTTCTTGAAATTTACAGTACTTGACCAGCAGCCAATTCTACCAGAACAGGAGAAATTTCGTTTGAAAATGTTTCATAATTTGAAAGTTATAGCTTTGTGAATAGGAGTGGGGTCAGATAAGAAATTTCCAGTAAAGGATTACGGGCGTGTTACATGCAGCGTAAAATTATCTCTATCAAAATAATAGCGAACACGCCACAAAATTTCAGCTAGTGCTATTTTGAAGAGCAATCACTTCTTTGCAAAATGACGTAACATACGTGCTGATATGTTCTTAATTGACAAAGTTATTGAACTTTTAATGCATGCATTGCATGTCTAGGTACTACTGCTTTCACAGCAGCTTCTGCAGCAGCGTCCTCTAGCGCCACAGTTAAAATAACTTCTTCGTTTATTCTCTTCATGCAATGCATGCATAAAAAGCTCAATAACTTTGTCAATTAAGAACATATCAGCACGTATTTTACGTCGTTTTAAAAAGAAATTATTGCTCTTCAAAATAGCATTAGCAGAAATTTTATATTGCATGTTAGCTAGTATTTTTATAGAGTTAATCTAAACTAAATGTAACACGCCCGTAAAACCTGTATTTGGAAATTTCTAATCTGACCCCACTCATATTCGCGAAACTATAACTTTCACGTTACTAAAGATATTCAAACGAAATTTCTCTAGGTTGTAGAATTGGCTGCTGGTCAAATGATGTAAATTTCAAAAACATCGGTCAACTTCTGATGACTTTATTGTTAAAACAATTTAGGGTATCAGTTATAAAAACACAGTGTATAGCAATGTTGACAGTATAAACTAAACATCAACTATCGGCTACTGCAAATATAAATATCAAATATAAATATAAGCTATTGGCTCCTTGCAGGCTTTTTAAATCTTCAAATCCAATAATACAAATTCGATGATCAACAGATACTAGACATCAGAACTAAAAAATTATTTCAAGAACTTCATCGACTGACATATAATTACATATTGAATACAGGCCTACATGTACTAACACATAGTAACAATACTTTTCCAACAAATGTACAATTTGCATAATATACCAGTACATATGCAAACTTTTACAAGATTTTTGTGAAATATCGTGTAAGTATATTAGAGTTGGATATGATTTAGCAGTATTTGTTTGATTCATCATGAATAAGGATAGCATTAATATACTATCTATGAAAAAACTTAAATCGTAGTCACTGTATGATACTATACGTAAGATTTTCATTGATTGTTAAATTAAAACTAAATTTTATGACATCTGACTAAACTGCTTTTGACTCAATTTAATTTCATATAATTTTGCATCTCATCATAAAGAATGTTAATGTACAGCTAGCGACATGTAGGTAACATAATACAACAGAACTTACGAAGAACATATTTCAATAGAACGTACTTCAGTAGTAGAGACAACAATTTCATTGAACAAGACTTAATAGAAAGAAACATATACACAAACTGTTGTCAATTATAAGATAATTTAATAGATTTAGCAAATGTTTTCCACATTTGTCTATTAGCATCACAGATTTGTATAGCAGTATGCACCTTCGACGGACCAATTCCCAATCTCAAGCAATAAATCAATAAGGATTTATCGAAAAGTCAGTCATGACGTCAGGGATAACAAACATACAAAAAGAAATATCAACTATAAGAAACCTTTGAAAGAATTATATACATAATTCACTTGACACACGCGAGCTACCGTCACAAAGATTAGATTACTAAAGTCCGCAACTCGTAAAATTTCTTGTAACCAGAAAAGTTGATTAACCAAAGAAGTTGTTAAATCATAATTCTGTAGAATAGTCGACATCGTATTCATAAAAACTTATTCTGAACTTCATTTACAAAAAAGTAAACAGTTTCCATACCCCATCTCTGCCAGTCGATTTATCCGCAGACAGCAGAAGTTTGACGTATCGAATGATCTCAGCGAGCATGGATTTATAGAACATAGGATACGTTAGTTTGGTTAACGTGGCATAACTTGACGCCGTCTGACCGTTATCCATCAGCTCTGCCACTCCCTGAGAGGCGATGTCGTGAATCAGCGAGAGTGGTTCGTCAGAATGAGAAAAACACAACCTGCGAAATATCGGTGAAAGCGATGTAATGGCGATAGTAAGACTGTGAATGGATACCTAATTGAAAATCAATTAATTCTTCAATCCACCAGTATAAGAACACTGGATGGCAGCAAAACGGGTTCTACTCTCTATCTCAAGTGAAATGCTAAGAGGCAGGTTCAAGGTATATGTTCACGCTTAGAGTCTGCAGTCACGATCCATAAAGAGCACTCCATAGATCACAACGTAATCCCTACACAAAGTGCTATGCCTTATCCATACTTTATGTAGCCTTTAGCTTGGGGAAAATAGGGCTACTGAGGTGGTTCCCGTTGCCTTTCTTAGTTCATGTTATGCAAAGAAATATTCATCTGAAAAGTAATATTCGCTATTAAGCAATTAAAAGAATTTTACACATGAAATTACACAATTAAATTTTCATTCCATTGGGCTCTAACTCTCGGTCTAACGAACAATGTCATTAAGTTTTAAATGACATATCCTGAGGTGAATTAAACCCTCGTGTGTTCTATTGCCAGCCGCGCTTATCTGAGAGTAAAATCTCGGACATTCACTGAACTGATAAAAAGTGATCAACATGGTTGATCGTTTCACTTTATCATGTGTTAATATTACCATATGTATCATTTAGCAGGAATAGCATAAAACTTCTTAAGTACATTCACATAGAATCCTTTAACTATTGCCAAGTCGCCTCTTACGACAGGAACATTACGTCTTTGGTCTGTTCTAAAGTAGTCAGCAAACAACACAGCAAAATACAAATGTAAGAAGTAACATTTAATGATGTAAATTTCAAAAAAAATATATTTCTAACACTAGCAACTTCTGCAGAAGTTCACTGTGAACTGTTCCCTTTTCATTTTGTCCCTCTTCGTCCTTCCATTCTTTCTTTAGGTAGCTCACAGCTATCTCCTCTACAAACACAAACATTAAAAATCTAAAACATGAAACTAAGGATCTTATAAGTAGATACATATACCGCATAGAAATTAAACTTTTCAATAAGTACATAAGACAGAAAACCAAGTCCAACAGTATTAGCATTTATCAATCAATCAATCAATGAACACATTGATTGAGCTGTGACGGAAATAATGATAATGAGTTTTAATGCATTGCCTGATTGTTAAATAGTCAATTATTATTATTATCTAGAGTTGGCCGCTCACTGCTCTTTCGACTCACTAAGGGCTGCTCTTTGAAGTGAGCTGCTCTCACTCACAGCTCAGTTCTCTCGAAGAGCTGCTCTCAGAGAGCAGTCCCAGTTCAGAGTTTTATAACACAATATGTTCTAGTTCACAGTTTTATAACACACATGTGCTGCACTGTGTCGTTATGCGACACAGTACTGCATATGCTGCTCTGTTCCATACATGCTGCACTGTGTCGTATAAGCAGCATATGCCATCCGTTTTTTCCTAGCCCTAAATATCTCGACTATTATTGAACTTTGAACCATGAGATCAGCATATTTGACCCACTATATAACCTTGTGTACATCGTGGTATGCTTATTTTTGGTTTGACTTAGTCCGTGTTAAGGGCCCAAGGAATAAAAACCTAAAATTTGTGGAAGATATGGCTTTCAGAAGGCTTACAAATGGAAGGAGGATCATCAGGAGGCGTAGATTTATAATTCAGGCCAGGGCGGGAGTACCCCCACAATAAAGGACATTGAAATTTTCACAATTTAGAAAAATTTAGAGAAAAAGGTCAAGATTCAACAGACTTACAAGCCGAATTAGACGCCGAATGTGGAACCAAGTACCTAACAGGAAAATTGTCAGGGTTAAGAATGTGAAGTGTCAAGGTCGAAGTCGGTCTTCAAGACTACTTTACAGAAAGAGTTTAGTAATAATAAGCTAAATAAAATTACATTTAAAGTTATAATTGATATTTAGTTAGTGCCCTAAACTACTAAGTCACGTAGGCCACACAGACACAGAGCAGTTACAGTAGTAAGTGCCTGAACCAGTTGAGAGCAGTGAACATTAGACACTACTCAGCGTAATTACTGTAGCAAGTGCCTGGACAATTTGAGAGCAATGAGAGCAGTGAGCAGCTCAAAAGAGTCCGCTCAATGAGCTGTGCGAGTCTTTTATATGCTGCTCTCACAGATGAGTCGTAAAGCACATCACTATTATTATCATTACATGTATTTTACATGACAATATTTTGGCTCTAGTGAAAAATCGCAACATTATAACATTCTACAAATATTTTGGTCAACTAAAAATCAAATCAAATTAAATAATAAAAAATTAACTTCTAAAGTTAAATATACTAAACTGATTAATTGTTTAAATAATAATGACATGAAAAAGAGTAAAAATTTAATTAATTGAAGAACACATTCTGCAGATTATAGTAACCTAATTAAACTGTTAATTTTTTAGCAACACCAACAGTAAAGCGACTAAAGTCCATATTCTGAATGTAAAGCTATGTAAGAAAAACGAGATAAATCAACAAAATAATAATTAGTCTAAACAGGCAAAACGATTCATTTAACACACAATTTCGATAACAGCGACAACAGTGACAATAGTGACAACAGCGACAACGACGACAACAGTGACAACAGCGACAACAATGATAACAGTAACAACAGCGACAACAGTGACAATAGCGATAACAGCGACAACGGCGACAACAGTGACAATAGTGACAACAGTGACAATAGTGACAACAGTGACAATAGTGACAACAGCGACAACAGTGACAACAGAGACAACAGCGACAACAATGACAACAGCGACACGGCGACAACAGTGACAACAGTGACAACAGAGACAACAGCGACAACAGCGACAACAATGACAACAGCGACAATAGCGATGACAGTGACAATAGTGACAACAGCGACAAAAGCAACAATAGCAACAACAGCGACAACTGTGACAATAGTGACAACAGTGACAACAGCAACAAAAGCAACCATAGCGACAACAGTGACAACAAAGACAACAGTAACAGTGGCAATAGCGACAATAGTGACATATCAACAACGGTGACAACAGTGACAATAGCGACAACAGTGACAAACACTGACAACAATGACCATCATATTCTTAATGTTCTTTAAATAGAACACGAATGCAGAAATATTAAAGCTCGTTATAACTATTATAGTTCTAATGTTGAGTTAATTGCGTTTCGAACTTCTCAACACCTATATAACACAAACGCATTCAACCAGTTCTCTACATCCGCTTACAGTTAGTTAGCATTAAGATACTAATACTCCAATCAAAAATGTGCAGTAGAATGAAAGCTAAAACCAATAATAAAATAACAGGAGCAGTATTAAATATATCAATCAATTAATTAATTCAATTTTCAAATGTCGGACGAAAAGCAATAATAAAATAAAAGAAGCATTGATAAATAGATCAATTAATTAACTCAATTTTCAAATATCAGACAAAAAGCAATAATAAAATAAAAGAAGTAATAATAAATAGATCAATCAATTAACTAAATTTTCAAATTTCAGACGATAAGCCATAATAAAATGAAAGAAGAAGCAATAATTAATAAATAGATCAATCAATTAATTAACGAAATTTTCAAATGTCAGATACATACTGGCTTCTCTTTGTATAGTTTCGTTGCCCACTTTGCTGGCGAGACAATCGAGAAGATTGCACTGAGTCACTGCCACATAGAGACGAGGTACGCTCGTGTGGAGCTGATGAACGTACCGGAATGTCTGCCTAATAAATGTAAACAACAACTAAATTATAACAGTACAACAACAACACTGGCTGGAGCCAGTGGCGAGGTTGGTAAGATATTCGACCGCGGATCAGTAGATGCGGGTTCAAATCCTGGGCTCGCCCGTCACTGACATCGCTTTCGAGTGAGGAAACTGACGTTAACCTTAGCTTTACCAGCTTTTACTAATTATAACTGCGTCAAAGATAATCACGAGTATTAAGAAATACATAAGGAGATATTGTTACACTGAGATTTTAAAATAATGCAGTGAATTTACTTGTTGAAATGTAAATGGTAATATTCAAAACGACGTTCAAGAACTTTTAAATTTATGTTAAAATAGGCGGTTAAGTTCCAGATTTGACTTCTAGTCGACGTGGAACTAAAAAAGCTACGCTGATTGAATTACTACGAAAAGTGAATGAAAGCCACAAATTAAAACAGAATTGTAAATATCGTTAAATAGAAACTACTGTGCAAAAAACTGAATATTAAAAATAAAATACCGGTAGCACCACTTCAGAAAGCTCAATATATAGAATCAAAATTTATACAAAACAAAAAATAAATTTAAATATAAAATGCACAGATATAAACAGACAACAAATAAAAATACGAGTTCAAAAATAAGCTTCGGAATAGTAAAAACTATAGAAATCACAGAGTGTACGATATTTGATCTAGTTCTACGGAGATTAAAAAATTAGACGATAAAAATTGCCAGAGATCTTCTGGCTAGGATTCGAAAACAATGATATCTTGTCTATCGAACGAATCGGTTACCACTGCGGCGTTCAACCGGTAATATACAGTAAATGTTCAATAAACAAATGGGTGCTAAGATCGCTCATGCAACATCGGGTAGTATGAAACCACAAGTCAAGCAGATGAGTAAAAATAATTTAAAATATATACAGGTGCATTAAATAGTGAATATTCATTATTAGTAAATCAGACTAAGGATACCACGTTGATAGGCAGACTTCATCATTTCAGCAACATAAGACAGCCAAATATGGAATAGACCGCAATCAAATAAGAAAATTTATAGCGTCATTCTGGAAATCGGTCCTCGAGACTGCTTTAAGAAAAGGCGCTGATAAATAAGTTAACAAGAAATAAATCGTATATAAACATATATAAACCTATACAAACTCTCATCATCATCATCTTCTCTTAATCCCAGTTTAACCAGGGTCAGGATACGAATAGACAGTTTATCCATTCGTTAAGATTTTGTAGCAATTTCTGGAGCCAAGGCGCTCACAAACCGCATGCCCTTTCTGACATTGGTTTGCATCTAGTTTTTATGTCGTCTTCTACGACACGTGCATGTTTACACGGCTGGTCTATTCTTCAAGCAATCCGGACACAACACGGGGAAAACCTATGCAATCACTAGTTAAAACAAAACATTTACTCACGCAACTAGATCAGTGAAAGTAACTTGAGACAAGGAGCCTACAGAGAGACGTGATGCCACACCAGCCAGAGCTTTAGTCAACAGCTGCTTGTTCTCTGCCTGCTTAAATCCGTGCCTGACAACAGAATTAAAATAAATGTATCGCAACAGTAAGCATTGCTATACTTCAGTACTAATTAGTGTGACAGTGTAGTCAAAGACAACAGAATAATTACAACAGAATTTTAAATAGTAAAAATAAATTTAAAAGAATAATGACGTAAGAATAAGTGAACAGTATACTTATAGACTTAACTACAAGTGTGCAGATGGAGAAAGCTCAAACGAAAGGTCTCAGTAGTACGATTTCACTGATCTCATTAATCTTCTCTCTCTCTTTCTCTCTCTCTCTCTCTCTCTGAGTGATCTAATAGATAATTTTTCTCTGATCTCATTAATCACATCCCTCTCTGGTGCATTAACAGCGGTCTCAATGTTTACGTGCACAGACTACAGACATAATAAACAAAAGTTGAACATGACAAGAACTTATGGCTTTTCTTATTTCTTCAATGCAGCATTCAAGATGCCCTTCGCAAATATTTAACGTAACCTTTGGCTTGAGAGAAATTCGAGTCCTGAGGTAGTTTTTAAATGACTTCCTCAGTTTGTTCCGTCGCCTCCTACAACACTTAACAGCGAGAAAGTGAAAGAGAGAAATTAGTACCAGGAGAATAGGATGACAAGAACTTGAAGAAGACGATGAAAGCAGTCAGACATTAGAGCATTGTGCGCAGGACTACTTCGAGTCAGACTAGAGTCCAAATCATCATCGTCATTGCCACTGATGGCTTTCAAAGCCTGCAATGTCAAAACAATAATTAAAACAATTATTATGAATAAAGCTAAGTTTCATTATAAGAGTCCGAACAATAATCAATCAATCAATACGAATTTACCGTCCGGTTCCTCGCCACAAGGCAAGGTCAGGGACGTCTCTTACAGACTCTGTACAAACAATAGGGGACACTGTCACACATGATCCGACTGGGATTAGAGTATGTAACCTCCAGCGTTTTCATTATAACTTGTACTAGCTCGGCCAACCAAAATGAAGACATACAAATCACCGCTATTTAAAAACAATTATAGAAAATCTTTCATGTCTGTTTCTTTATCAAACAATGACATCAGAGATTTCACAGGAGTTCATAATATTACAGAACTTTTCATATATTTCCTGATCAACAATATTTTTTTCAGAGACAGAAAAATTGAATACCATCATACAAGCATATAATCATACAAGCATATAATCATACAAGCATATAATCATACAAGCATACAATCATACAAGCATATAAGGCCAATACAGTTCAAGAATGTTTAAGAATATATATATCCTAGTCGACCGAAAAGAAAAATATTTTTTTTAAATATAGTGAAGGAGAGCGAAAACCATACAAAATAATTGGACATTAAATCTGCTTAAATAAAAGTGCCTGAATTCACAAATCCAAACATATCTGCTCGTCTAATTCAATCTATTTAATCTCAGTCTAAGTATATTTAAATTTCTAAAATAATTGTAATTCAATTCACAATCCTAAAATAAATACAGCGTTGTAAAGTATTGTACCTGATAAAAGGCACTGACAGCTTCGATGTGTTGACAGAGAGCTGGAACAAGAGCGGCAGTCTTACGAGCTACGGTCGCTGCGCCCAGGTCGTCTAGATTACGCAGAGTCGAGTCTGCGCCGCCCTGTGAAATAATTAATATTATCATCATCATCTTGCCTTGCAACCAAGTTTAACTAGTGTCGGGATTGGAAAACTTGTAGCAATTTCGGGAGCCAAAGGGCTCATCAACCGAATTCCCTTTTTGACGTCGTGTAACAATCTTGCCATGTGTAACAAATATAATAGAAAAGCAAAAAACGAACAAATTAACGAGGTGGTTACGTTGCCTGAAGGCACACTAGCAACAAGCGATGCTAGAATTTAAAATATATGTAATATGACTAGCGATTGGGACGGTAACAAGGGTCTAAGTATCTCTACGTAATTCATGACGAGGTCCAAGTCATATTGTGCCTCCATCTACTTTTGTCTTTTTGTTTTCATTTATAAACAAACAAATGTATCATTTTATCAGGTTATGGCTATGAATTAACAAATACTATCTCAAATGGCTTCTTTGCTTGGTACAGTGGTATACGAGATGTTCAATTGGCAATGTTATAGGGTGTCGCATAAGTTCGTATACCGTTTTCAAATTGCATTAACTCTGGAACTACTTAACCGTTTTAAATCAAATTTGGACAGTATGTAGACACGATAAATAAAATATATGGGTACAATTTAATTTGTAATCGTACAAGTAATTAAGTAGAAACTGAAATTTTTCTGAATGACGTCACATTTTCGCAAAAACTAATACTTTATAGTATTTCCTTTTTGCTTAATGACAGCGGGTATTCTATCCGGCATAGATTTGATTAATGTCTGAAGTATTTCCACTTTCACTGATCTCCAAGCTTGTTGTAGACGACGTTTCAGCTGCACAACATTCGTGGGCTCTGGATCGCGGTAGACACTAAACGACAGAATACTCCACAGGTTCTCGATAGGAGAAAGGTCTGGAGAGTTCGGTGGCCAGTCCTTCGGCTTAATGTACGATGGAATGTTGTCTTCCAACCATCTTGTTGTTTTGGCTGATGTATGACATCTTGCACCATCCTGTTGAAAGATGCCAAGGTCATTGTCATTGAACAGCTTTACTCGAGTAACGTTGCCGCCGGTTACGATTCTTTGAAACGCTGGCTTGACGAGTTTATCCAGTATGTTTACAATGTAATAATCCGAGTTAAGTCGTGTACCGTTCGGAATGAAGTGCAGACTCGTTAATCCGTGTGCAGTCATTCCGCCCCAAACCATAACCGAGGGACTGAACTTCATTTGAGCAGCGGGAGGAACATTACTCTCCTGTGATCCCCACACAGTGTCGTTCTTGGGATTGGGTATGTAAAACACTTTGAAGGGTGACTCGTCAGTAAACAGAACATTTGACCAATCCTGAACAGTCCAATTACGATGATCACGCGCAAACTTAATACGTTTCACCTTGTGAGCATCAGTCAACAGTGGAATTTTTTTGCGACGCCAGTTCTTCCACTTCAGGTCATTAACCATGTATCTGCGAATTGTGTCCTTAGAAGCACGTTCATTACGAATTTTCAGTTGATTTGAAATACGGCGCAAACTCTGTCCACGTCTGTATTTTGCGGATTGGATGAGACGCTTGGCTGTATTAGACAGTATCTTCGGACGTCCACTACGTTTCATATCCACTAGTTTTTCGTCAAATTTGCTTCGACCTACCCACTTCGTAACCCAACACTTACTCCGATTTAACTTTTGTGCAATACATTTATGCGAATATCCTTCTTTAGCCAATACTACTGCCTGTGCACGTAATTGTATTATTTTAATTTTATCCATATTATAAATTATACGCGGCCTCATCGAACAATAACATTGACACGTTGATTAGCCTTGACTGCGGTCCTGGACGACAACATCAGGTAATTTCCAGGCACGCGCTGCATGCAGCCACAGCGTGTCTCTAGCTGCGCCAGTCAGAAAATGGGTCACATTGCGCGACAGCGCCGTGTGACGTCATTTCCAGGTCTAATGAAAATAAACTTGCACCAACATCTAATTCACATCTATTATACACGAATACGAAATTTTATGAACATGCGACCTTTACTAGCCGAATTACTGCAATTTGAAAACGGTATACGAACTTATGCGACACCCTATATTACACAAAAATCAACCAATTGACCAACCGTATGCCCTTTCTGACGTCGATTTGGATCTTAGTGTTTTGTCACCTTTTACGACACGTGCGGTTCAGATTGGTATTAATAAGGTCTATTCTTCAGCAACCCGGATACAATAGGGGCACACATCACATAATATTCCTAAATATACTAAATACAGTTTAGAATATGTTAAATATAATGTAAACAGTATACTGTATAAAAATACTATTTGAATTTTGAACATACTTGCAATACAACGAGCATAGAATTGTACAATTTAATTAATACATACCTTTCTGAATGGATTATTCTTGCCAGAAGAGTCGTCGGCAAGTAGAATGTGGTCCAACTTTATGACCAAATCTTCTAACAGCAAATTCAGCTGACTAGGATAAATTGACAATTTCTTTACATCCTGCATACGCATAAATGAACTTAAAAGGCAGAGAATTTTACCTATACATGAACTTAAAAAATTAGAGGTAGGTATAAAAATTACAATAAACAATATAACAAGAAAAAGAATGATTGGACATTTTACAAGGGTTGTTGAATTATTTTACTTTAAGTCTATTCGTATCCCGACCCTAGTTAAACTGGATTTAATGGAAGATGATGAATATTGATAAAAATTAATTCACATTCATATTTTCGTACAATTAAGATATGAATCCACCGCTGATCAATGAATAGCAATAGTATAGAAATCACGATCAAGATGTCGAGGTTTAGTCAGCGTTAGGATGTTTTAATTGCAAAAGTCAAGATTTATCTCCGGCATCTGAAGAGAGCACATAAAACAAAATGAAATAATAAAACAGTAAAATTTTCATATTTCCATTAGTAACGTGCGCACAGATATTTTTTGTCTTCAAAATTTTCGTCTTCAAAACGAAGACGATACGTCTGTAAAATATAAATGAAGCTTTTCAACAATAACATACAGAGTTACAAACAAATATTAGATCATTATCATCATCATCATCATCGTCATCCCTTGAATCCCAGTTTAACTATAGCGAAATGCGAACAGATCTTCTTTTCTATTGGTTTTAGAAAATTTCTCAGCAATTTCTGGAGCCTAGGCGTTCACCAACCGAACGCCCTTTCTTACTTTGGTTTGGATAGTAATGCTTTGTAGCCTTTTACGAGAGGCGCAGTTACCGTTTGGCCAATTCTTCAGCAACCCAGACAAAACATAGGTAAGATACAAATATTAGACAAGTTTTACTAAATAATAGAATACCACTGAACTTAATAATCTTCGTACCTTAATACCGAGTTCAGGAGCTTGATCAAACCTCACTTCAAGTGGAACCTTTAGTAGAGCAAATACCTCAAAGTCAAACTCCCTGTAAAAATTACATAATTCCTTACTTTTACATTGCGTAATCCATTACGCTAAACAACATAAAAATATACCTCGAAAAAACTTAGTCAAGTAAGTAGAAATAATTGCAATCTATCACTGTGCAACTTAAGTTTACTTTGATCTAGTAATTTTTCGATAACCAAAATAAATAATAAAATACGAAAGACGTTAAATTCAAACAATATCTTGTACTTATAATTAAATCATTTAGTTTAAGTAGTAGTGAGTAGAAATTTTTCGCAAAATTAATACCCTGTAGTACGTATATCTAATCAATACCCTTATAAACCGCAATTAACAAACATTAATTAATTTATATCTTACCATTGGATTTAATTACAGGCGGGCAGTTGAAGTGTCTAATTAAGTAAAGCAAATGGAATTAAACGGCCCTGACATATCGGCCAACTAAGGTAAGTGTAATGAAATGAAACCAAGTAAAATAATTGTAACTATAAATGAAAGTTTAACATCCTGAATCTGGATCCATACTACAAGCGTAATTTATTCGTTATAATAATATAGTCGGTCAGACGTCGATATCGAACCTATGCAATCTCGCTTCTCAAACAAGCTACCTTCAACTCGACCAGTTTAATTAGAGAGAATTAGGAGGGGACAACCTGAGGTACGGTCTCAGAATTCTCATCGATGTCGAGCACTTGATTGGCACGCTGGAAGAACGATTTGACTCTGCGTCCTCTTGATCAACATTCTACGATCACATAGCAACTTACAATCATTCTACGATCATATAATAACTTACAATCATTCTGCAATCATATAATAACTTACAATCATTCTACAATCATACAATAACTTACAATCATTCTGCAGTCATACAAAAACATACAATCATTCAACAATATATTCAATAAAATGAACAATATATTTAAAGAACTTAAAATTTTAAAGTTAAGTGATATTCATAAACATTGCTGTTGCATATTTCTGTATAAACTTATTCATAATGTTATGCCTTCATGTTACAACTATTCGTTGCTATTAAATAATGTTGTAAATTCTGTTTATAAATTTCGACAAGTTTCGGAATTTAATATACCATCGTTCAGAACCCTCTGCCGGGAAAAGTATATTGCTGTACAAGGCCCTAAATACTGGCTATCCCTTCCACCTAATTTACGATCTTCTCGTTCCGTTAACTGTTTCAATATTAATCTTCGTTAGTACTTATTAAATAGTTATTAATGATACTGATCTTAAATGTATAATTATGCCTACCTATTATCATTAATTTTCTTTATTTTGAATTTCAATTCTTTAATTTCTACTTTATATTTTCGTTTTAAGTTCACCATGGTTCACATTTAAATTGTGCTCACTTATTGCATTTACTTGTTTGTTTGCATTGCTTGTGAACTGTACAGGGTTGAATGACCCTTTTTGGTGATCTAAATAAATAAATAAATAAATAAAAATTTTACAATCATACAAAAACTTACAATCATTTTACGGTCATATAATAAATTACAATAGTTTTACCATCATATAATAACTTATAGTCATACTACGATTACATAAATAACTTACAATCATTCTAAAATCAAATGTTAGCTTACAGTCATTCTACGATCACACATTAACTTACACGCAGAAATACAAAGATAAAATACTGAATATAACGTTTTTGAAATAACAACAGTTTTATATTAATAATTAAATAATAATATACTACAACAACTGCGCAAGAACCAAATGATTCATCGACCAGAATGTTTGCAACAAGTGCAACAACACCATGCCATTAACACTCTAAGAGATAGTAAACACTAACATAACCGCATATAAAAAAAGATCAACCACTTTCTACAAAATAGACAATAGCCCTAAATAGACTTAGAGCAGATAAATTAATAGACAATAAATAGATTTCAATAAGACTTTGAACTTTGAAAGCAAAATTTGGGGACTGCCATTTGAGGTATTTTAGAGTTTGAGGTAGGAGATTTTGCGATATTTGGAGACACAACAACATGAATTTAAACGAAAATAAGGGATGCAAATAGAAAGAATAGATGGATAGATACATCGTATATGGGGAATGGTTTGCTCAAGGGTGTAACAAAAGAAAGACTGCCGGGAACGAATTAAGAGGCACACCAAGACATGGGATGCTAGATGATTAGATGACAAATTCTTATATAAAGCTGAAAAGCAAAGCTAGGGATAGAATTGATTTGAACAGTTATATGCCATGGACCTGCCGTTAGGCAGTGCACTAGAAGAAGGAGACATAAATAACACAGTAAAAAATGAGGACATCATACAAACTTTATTTTCTTTATCATCGTCATCATCATTTTCGCTCTCATCATCAACTTGTTTGTCTGCATCATCCACTTCTGTGGTCTTCTTCTTTTTAGCTGGCTTCTTGGAAGTCTTTTTCCTAACATAGCAAAAGAAAATTCAAATGTAAAGCGAGCCTAAGATGCTAATGCTTCGAGAAGGGCTATGTTGTTCGTAAGGTTACCTATATAACCTACCGCAAAGTCTGCACGAACTACAGAGTACCATTGCTAAGTTACAATTTTTGTAGGTTTCGTTATTTCCTCCTTCACTTCAAGGTTAATAGTATTCAATTGGCAGCAGTTGGTAGGATATTACGCTAGGCTTCGTTCAACTTCATACACAACATTTAGAAAACAAAAATGCTACATGTAATCAAATCTTTCAGTTTGTCAATTAACAGTCGGTTCATGTATATACAAAAAGAGATAATGTAATAAACATATCAAAGAAAACAAAAAACTAATTTTTGAATGTGGAAAATACACAGACCTGCCGGTTGTCGCTAAAATACAAGCATTTAGATAATCTCATCAGCGACCTTTGAAGTGAAACTTGGCGCCGATCGTAAATGAATAAATATCGTAAATAATTAGCCTATTGCAACTGAGAAGCAGAAGTAGAGACATGTCTATTAATTGATCTAACAATTACCAATTAACACAATTATCGCTTGTGAAATTAGTGCGCAACTATTTGAGTAACGATTTAATCAATCTGTCAATCATTTAATTAATTGGCAACTCAATCAAACTCAGTCTATCAGTCAATCAATTAATCAGTGTAATAAATTATTCCGTCAATAAATCAAAGAGATTTAACCAACTAATTCCGATCACCTGAAAGCGATGTCAAATAAATGATTCAATAGACATTTTCGAGGAAGTGTTCAGCCAATGAAATGCGAACAAATTAATGAGCTTGAGTAAAATGTCTGTCGAAATTCAAATTCTATTCAATTAGATATTTTGTTTCAATTCTATTAGAGGATAAAGTAGTAGTATTCACCAGTTATTAGCATCAACAAATAGAAAATCCTACTTTGAAACTGCAGATCTTTTAGCGGCCGATGAAATGACAATAGGCTTGGCATCAGTCATTTCCACATTGGAAGCGGGCGGTGGAATATAATCCGACAAATCTAAAATAATAAAATACAAGCATTCAGTCGAAGTAAAAGCTGGTAAATCTAAGGTTAACGTCAGTTTCCTCACTCGAAAGCGATGTCAATGACGGGCCAGCCCAGGATTTGAAGGTCGCACATACTGATCCACGGTTGAATATCTTGCTGACATCGCCACTGGCTCCAGCCACTACAAGTTAACTAAAAATTACCACTACTTAGCTAATCAACTGAACACGTTAGTTGCTAGCTATCAAAAGTTACATAGTTGATGATAGTTATCAAAATTTATCACAAGTTATAGTTATAGTTATACACGTATAGTTATAGTTTCTATCACAGTGTTAGTCTTGGTGAAATACATTCTGATGTTGTGAGAATCAGTAATGCCCTGGTTGATATGCACCGATGGATGGATGCTAATAGATTAAGGTTTAACACTAAGGTTAACACTGATAAGACGCATTTTGTACTATGAATTGGCTGCAGTAAGAGAATGGCTGATATTACGAGCAATGAACTATGTGTTTCTGGTTCTATTATTCGGATTAAGGACTCGGGAGCGAAAATAGACTGCAATCTATCAATGTATGATCGTATAAGCTCAGATGTACATCATGTCTGTTTCATTTACGTCAGATTCGTCTAATCAAGCGCTGTCTCTCTCTCAAGATGAGGTACACACTCTGATGAAAGCGTATATAAGCACGTAAAAATAAGCAGTATAGATTGGATTGCTGTGGCAGTCAATTGTATGGTGTTGGACAAGGTCAATTCAATAAATTACAAAAAGTTCAGAATGCTACAGCACAACTAATTTCTGAGAGCAGAAGACATGAGCCAATTACTCCGATATTACGTTAACTACTCAGACTTCTCAAACATCAAATAATAACATATAAACGCTCGTCTATCGTAAACAAAATGCTCTGATCTGTGGATTCTGGGATACTTCATATACCGGGCTCTAGAACGAAGATGGGCACCAGGTGATCTGTAGTTTCTGAGAAAGCCGATTGGAGCAATCTACCTGCTAGTTCTACATAGTCAGATCCATCTCTTCTGAGCTTTCAGAGGAAGCTTAAGACAGTTTTGTTCCATCGAGCATATAATTGACTTGCGCTACTGTAGCCTTTTGCTTGTTTGATAGATAAGATTCGAGCAATACGTGCTGAATCGCCGCCCGGCTACTCGAGGTCATCTAGCTGCTTAAAAGAATTGCTGAAGCAGACTGCATTAAATCTTTGCAAAGACATGGAAAGAAAGCCTTTGCCAAAGAAAAGAGGTCTTTCGCTTATCGCCGGTTTTCTCTTATTATGAGCATTATAATTATTATAATTATTCTAGAAAAATGTATTAATAAAAAAGACGTATAAGCATGGCGGATTTGTTATGTAGAGAAACAATAGCGATTTCGTGAAACTGGTCTAAGTTTAAAATTTTGCATTTTGATGTTCTGTTTTTTATCCCGTGTTGGTGTTGTCCTGGTTGCTTAAAAATAGAAAAACCGTTTATTACACGTGTTGTAAAAGGCAATAAAGCACCAAGATCAAAACCAACGTCAGAAAGGACAATCGGTTGGTAAGCGCCTAGGTTCCAGAAATTGCAACAACATTTTCTGAAACGAATGGAAAATCTTAAAATCCCGACACCAGCTAAACAGGGATTTAAGGGAAGATGATGACTATGTATCGTTGTTTATTTCTATTTTATAAAAGCCATAAGCCTAATTGAAATGAATTTTGCAAAGCCTGGATTATTTTAAACTCTATTCCAATTAGGCCTACATTTAATGCTCGCAGACTTGTAAAATAATATTTTCCAGCACTGTTCATACTTCTGAAAATTGTGATATTAGTAGGGTTAGGAGTTATGTTAGATGTGACCGTATTAGCCATTCTTGAAAGCTTACGATAAGCCGTTGCCTAAGACTATAAAAGTAAGCTCTCTTCACAATTAAAACATCGATGAAATAATTGAAGTCAGTATTTATTACGTAATGCAGAAAATATCGAAGGAGTTTAATCTTTGATTGCGTCAATTTGACTATTTATACCTACACTGAGGTATGCATAATAAACTCAACTATCTCGATTTTCAGATCTGCCTATATGTTGACATACTTTGATATATAGTGAGTGACGTACACTTTGGACACCCTTCGGAGGTACATATAATAAAAAGCTAGTTTCGGCTTCCCCGGGATGAGATAGCCACCTATAGTGATTCAGTATCAAGAGAACCGTCATGCACGATTCTAGGGAGTAGTGTATCCATATACACAACTCCTTGAAAAGCTATTGTTATTAATATAAAATAAATAATAACAATAATAAATAGAAAGGTTCTTGTTATCGTTGTCATCATTAATATCATTAAGATTATTATTAGCATCACACCGATTTAGCAAGTCTTCGTTTACGAGTCCCTCAATGTCATAGTACAGCTGGGAAAATGACGTGAAATTACGTAACTTTTCTACGTTATAATTAATGGTTGATTGAGGTTTGATTCCAGACGGCTGGTAAAGACCGACACTATGATATCCTTGTGACAGTTAGACATCAGAGCGCCAACCCAAGAGCAGACAATCCAGAGCGAATATTGCACATGGGGGAATCTCATCCAGCGGTCATGAGAGAGTTTGCTATCAGACGACCAGTTTAGACCGGGGTATGACTTTGTGCCAAGCACTCGATCATACTCCAACTCAAATCACTGAAATGAATAAACATAGCAGTAGATGAGCGAATCTAAGCTGAGTGATCGTTCTTCGAACGCACTCACGAACTGCAACGGTTCTGGTATGATTTTGTACTGGTTTGTTCGATATTGAAGGCCAATAAAAGCCACTATACTGCTTAATAAAAATGCATCTCATGCTACTTCTTACGTAACGTTGAATATTCAAAGATCTGCAATATTTACTTTTTGGCTATCGTTAAATCTTAGCTGAAAAAACTTCTAAATTTCCATTTTAGAAGCAAGATATAAATAGATCTAGTTGGAATATGTTCTTCGAATATGTTAATTAGCACAACATAGAGAGAGATAGAGAGCGAGACAGAGCGAGAGGGATAGAGAGGGGACGAGAGAGAGAGAATAGAAGCAAAGGACATAGGATAAAAAGAAGACAAATAAAAGAAAGAGAATACACAGAAAAACTATAGTTTTGTAACTAATAAATCTAATACTAAGTAAGGGATTTTGCCCTCAGATTTTAAATTATGAATTTATGACGTCATTAAGAAGAGACAGATATATAAAAATATAAATTATGATTTAAGAACTGATAATAACAGAACATCATATAACAAAAATTAAATTGCTACTGTCATTAATGACAACATCGAGCATTATTGAGAAAAATCCAAGCCGGTGAGTAAAAATCCAGTTCAAAGGTAAGGGGAATTAAAGAAAAGGAGGCTTACGTACCGATCTGATATCATGAACATTGGATGGAAAAAAGAGATGGAAAAGTTAGGTCTTCAACTGCCCATGGAACTGATCGTATAAGTTAGCAAAGGACGATGTGATTCAAAAAGATTTCAGAGGACTGGATTGAAAACGAACCATCAAGAGAATGGAATGATGTATCATCATACATGTATGGGATCATCAGCAAGGACTATGGTCCATTCGTTATGAATGGCTCATAACCGATCCGTTCTATTCTTTTGAAAGAGAATGGAATCCATAGACTCATCATTGTGTTTGGAGACGACCGACATCTTAGAAATCCCATCTTAGATACCTCCGTCTGCATTTGAGAGTTCTCTGATGTAATGACACCCTAAGGCCGATCTTGGCTGGTTATTTAGAATCAAATCTCCAACCATATAATAGAATTTCAACAAAACTGAACAAAACTTTATGCCGACTTCTAGAGCGGGAAATATTGAATTCTTAGCTAGGCTGTTAAGGACAGCCAAATCCGGGAATCTAATTCTCATCTTCAAATTCCGACTAGGTCAAGAATCACACAAAGAATCACAAATTTTGGTACAAAGTAGCAGTTTCGTACGAAAACTGTGCGCTTTGGTAAAAAGTTAGTTTTGGCACGTACACACTATATCAGATGCTTAAAAAATTATTTATACCCAAGCCAGAAAGTACACAGCTTAATGAAGATATCACGAAATCACAATAATAAACATATCATAAATTTTAGTTAAACATCAAGAAGTTAGAGTGCAGAAAACGTCAATGACAATACCGAGTACAATAGAATTAATAGTCGATAACGAGCAGAATCAAAAAGGGTTTAAAACGATGCAAATCCTAACTCCAGAAAAACAGTTAAAATTATGCTGTATTAAAAAATGTTATAATCAAAAGATACCTTTGGAATCGCTTAATTTTCGAACCATGCAACTAAACAGAAAATACAATTATGGCCAAAGCATCATTCCAAAAGTGTAAGCAAGCCTGATCCCAAACAATAAAATTACGTATGCTTTGTTGAGTTCTCAAAATAACTGAAATTCAACGACTACCAACGAGATAGAAGTGACAAACTGAGTAGAATATGCGCTACTGAAATACTCAGAAGTAGTAGTTGGACACTGCATTCAAAGAATTCTAAAGCAAGTCTCGGAATTAAAAACATTAAAATTGTAAACGCTACAGTTCTTCTATTTTGTAACGTTATTTCGGCACATGACACATTTTAATCCTCCAGTATAGCGGCATATGATTCGCCTTCAACATCACCCAATAACTATAAAAACATGCCGGTAACCGTGCCTGGGGTGCGTTTGAAGAACGACTATTCAGCTAAGATTCGCTCATGTACTGCTATGTTTATACATTGTAGTGATTTGAGTTGGAGTATGACAGAATGTTTGTCAAGAAGTCATACTCCGGTTTTTAGTTGGTCGTCAGGAACCAAACTCTCCGCATAATTAACTGGTCGTCTGGCTTAAAAATTAACTTCCTCAGCAATTAAATACAGCATTAAAAACAAGAATATATCATCATATATTATAATATATATACTATTATAATTATTTATTTATTATTGATTATTATTATTATATATAATAATAATAATCAATAATAAATAAATAATTATATATAATAATAATAATCAATAATAAATAAATAATTATAATAGTATATATATTATAATATATGATGATATATTCTTGTTTTTAATGCTGTATTTAATTGCTGAGGAAGTTAATTTTTAAGCCAGACGACCAGTTAATTATGCGGAGAGTTTGGTTCCTGACGACCAACTAAAAACCGGAGTATGACTTCTTGACAAACATTCTGTCATACTCCAACTCAAATCACTACAATGTATAAACATAGCAGTACATGAGCGAATCTTAGCTGAATAGTCGTTCTTCAAACGCACCCCAGGCACGGTTACCGGCATGTTTTTATAGTTATTGGGTGATGTTGAAGGCGAATCATATGCCGCTATACTGGAGGATTAAAATGTGTCATGTGCCGAAATAACGTTACAAAATAGAAGAACTGTAGCGTTTACAATTTTAATGCTTTTAATTCCAAGACTTGCTTTAGAATTCTTTGAATGCAGTGTCCAACTACTACTTCTGAGTATTTCAGTAGCGCATATTCTACTCAGTTTGTCACTTCTATCTCGTTGGTAGTCGTTGAATTTCAGTTATTTTGAGAACTCAACAAAGCATACGTAATTTTATTGTTTGGGATCAGGCTTGCTTACACTTTTGGAATGATGCTTAATAATAACAATAATAACAATAATAATTATAGAATATAATAATAATCTTAGTATTATTATATATCACTATTATTATAATTTACCCAAAGCCTATATTCTACTCAATACCGAAGCCAATCGTCGTGCTTCTATTAATCCGTGTTATAAGGTCTTATCAATTACACGCGGCGGTTCAGCAAAACCATTGATAACTATGCAAAATTGTATAAAGGACCTGCAAAAATAAAGCGCTTACTTCACTACTAGCTAGTTTATTAGGCTCACAAATTACTGCTAGACCCGACTTAATTTAATCTCCATTTTGGTAAACGAGATATGTACAAAAGACATCCGTATATAATAATTCTAATACTTTAATAGCTACATATCAAATCTCCTAATTAATTTCTGATGTTCACCTATTCGTTGTATCAAACACTACAGATTTCGTTAGTCTCTTTTAAAAACAAGACAAGCGAAAATGAGTTGTGTCCAGATTTAAATTGAGAAAACAGAAAAAAGGTTCACGCAACAACGTTATTCTACAGCACAAAGACGGATTACCCATTGCTGTTACAGTAAAAGATTGTTACATTATTTGTCATTACTTAAGTTTGAAAAATGGCTTTACATCAAAAGACCAAATAACCATTTTAAACTTGGAAAACCCAAGGAAAACAACCCAAACAGAAAGAAATTTATACTTAAGCCTAAATTGACAATTTGTTAAGTCGCTAGAAATTCAAATTACAAAAAATTATAGGTCAACCATTCCTAATAGTACCTTTGCAATACAGAAATGAACAAAAATGATGAAATGCTACGGACCAGATAAGAAGGCAGGAAGAAGCTCCTGAAGCTGTCTGATAAAATGCAGACGTGAAATGACCTTGCACTTCATCTCGGGGTCTTTCTGATCGGCAAATGCATTCACTACCTAAAATCAAACGCTGCAAATTAAGAAAATTATTTTTGCTATTATATTTTTCAGCGCTATTTTTGTGTTTACTTGTATGATTGTAGTGTAGTTTGTTTCTTGTCTCGCTACCTATGGTGAAATAAAGCTAAATATATATATAAATGCCCATTACATACCATATCAAATTGGTCTTATGCAGTATTGAAAACTGAGACTCGTCATAAACTGACCAATGTTCGTAAACGAGGAATATAGGTACCACAGTATAAAGGTCTTCTATTCAATGTAATGGCGGGTTTACATTTATTCATCCTGTGCTAAAATACTTTTAACATACTCTTGTTGAGATAATTAAAAAAATTTTGTTAAATAAAAATATACATGCAATATGTGGTACGATAGAAAACAACAAGCAAAAGAAAAAGCTGATAACCAAGGAGCCTAGAATGTCCAAATGTTCCAGCTTGTGATTTACACATACATGTGGAAATACAAGTGATGGATGAAGACCAGGGACAATCATTTCATTCCAATGTGCCCATAATCTTGAAGCCTGGAGCCAGTGGCGATATCGGTAAAGATATTCGACCGCGGATCAGTGTATGCGGGGTTCAAATTCTGGGCTCGCCCGTCACTGACATCGCTTTCGAGTGAAGAAACTGACGTTAACATTAGCTTTAGTTTTATAACCTTTTAAACTATTGTAAGCCTTTAAACTAATAAATTTTTCAAAGTTATCCCGACCCTAGTTAAACGGGGATTCAAGGGCTGATGATGATGGTACTTTAATAAACTCTTTTAGCAATATACACAGACCTGACACAACTGACACAGACTGACACAAACCTCTCTGAACCAGTTAACTGCTACGAACAGACAGTCGCATAAACACTGGCGTTCTCTCGGTGACAGACAGACAACCTTATCTTTCAGTCCCTCAGCAATCGCTTCAGGTAACTTCAAAGGACATCCTGCAATGGAATAATATTTTTATCACATACATGTATAGGTACATATCAGTGTAGTCTCCGGGTTGCTGAAGAATAGACCAACCGTGGACTACTCGTGTCGTAAAAGACGACAAAGCAGTAATAGCCAAACCAACGTCGTCAGAAAGGGAATTCGGTTGGTGAGCGCCTAGGCTACAAAAGTTGCTAAAAAATGATCTTAAAACAATGTAAAAGCTTTGGTCTATTAATATCCTGATCCTCGATAAACAGCGATGTAATGGAAAATGATGATGGTGCTGATTGATGATGAAATAGTTTTATAGTACATAACAGAATATAATGAGCAAATTAACACTTCACTAATGGCTGACTGTTGCCGTACATTTAAAAACATTTTAGAGTATAAATTACTAAAAAATCTTTATAATCTAACAACTGAATTATATTTGGAAATAAGTAATTATCACAATTTATATCTCAAATACAATATTAGATTAGAGTTCTATTATTACCCGAATTAGCCTTAGAGTTTATAAGAAGCCAACTTTTTTTATAATCAATTAGTCAAATAAACGACCAGATACTGTCTTTGATCTCTCTCGTTTTGCAACGGCATTTACAAGTAATTCATTTTAGGCTTAAACTGTTCCTAACATAGCTTTTAAGCGAGGAATAGTATACGTGTGATCTATAGTGTACTTGATTTGCGGCCCGAGCACAAGAAAATCAATTCACAGAGTCAAAAATTAACGGCCCACTGGGTCAGGAAGCACAGATACTTGTTTAAGGGATGATTCCACAAATGCTTATTTAATTCACAGATTCCTGTTTAATTATGAAAGAATGTAAAGTATATATAACTTATATATAACATGAATTCAAAACACTAGCGAAAGCAAAAGATTGAGAATAGAGATAATAAGAGGTTAAAAGTAAGAGGGGGCAGGATTTAGAACAGTTGGTTAAGCTACGCGCCAATGAACGAAATTAAGCTACGTCAGACCCGGTTAGTACCAGGATGATTGCACATCTTGAAAGATCGAGTGTTGACAGCCTAGAATGAAAAAATTCGCGGGTGCTGGAAGGTTATTCTTAAATCCTCGCCGGATGCCATCAGTGCGCTATCAGAGGCAACGGTTTACTAATAACCAAAGAGGAAAGATGAAATAATGAAAACAACAAAAACAGCAACTAAGAAAAGAAGCTTTGAAGTACATGCGGTTGCCATGTGGGTAACCATACGACCAAAAATTAAGGTAAGAACAAACCCAACAAAGCATCGATACTCTCCAGATCTCCATTGTGCTGTCTTGACTCACAAATCTGCAGCAGCCGAAAATTTGCAGCGATGCACCAGATAGACTCCATTCTACAAAAATTAAAAAATTAAATTCACTTCCAAAATAATATATCTACTTTTTTCTAAATTTTATTCCAGAAATTAGAAAATTTGTTTAGTTTGCGAAAGAATAGCATCAAATGAAGGTTCTAGGTGGAGTAATTTAGATTATATAGACCCTTGAAAAACACAGGCACTCGCTTTTACTCAAAAAACTGACCACGTTTCACTACGTTATCCCTGATTCAATTTTCGTTAAAATTTAAAAATTGATTTTTTTAATTCACAATTACTAGAAGCATCAAATTTCATTAAAATATGAAATATGAGAGAGTTTTGCACTGAATGAGCAATTACGAAATGAATGACCCTTTTCTCTTCAATGCAATACTTGTATTAACTGTCTTTAAAAATACTTCCAGCTTCTAACTGAACCATGAGTGCATTTACCATTTACTTCAAGCACATGGTAAATCTTTTCAAAAGGATTATTTCACGTTTTCGCTAGCGAAAAACATTTTTGTGAGATTTTTTTTAGAATTCATTAGCTACATGAACATCAGCTGTAATGGCTTTCATATGCAACAATTCAACAGGTGATAACTAACTAATAGTCCTTACAATATTAAAAGTACTCATCTATTTCAATTTATCGGTGTCGTATCAAGGTTGCTGCAAAATTGACTAACCCTGGAAGTCACGTGTCAAAAAAGGCGAAAAAGAACTAAGATTTAAACAAACGTCAGAAAAGGCATTTGGTTGGTGATCACCTAGGCTCCAGAAATTGCTACAAAATTTCCTAATCCCGACCCTAGTTAAACTGGGATTCAAAGAAAGAAGATGATGACAAACCTATTAGTACCACTCTGACTGGAGCCGTCAGTAGGTTTTTGTTGTCTAGCAGTGGCAACCAATGGCAGAAGATTGATAGCAATGGCACCTTCTGATAGACTGTCGAGACCATACTGCACTGACCATGACAGCACAGGACCCATCCTATTGTAAATCAATCAATCATTCAGTTAAGCACAATAAAATAACATACAGAATACCGTAGAATGAAACGTTATATTAACATATGACTCATCATCATCATCCTCCCTTACATCCCTGGTTAGCAAATGTCAGGATACGAATCCTCTCTGTCCCACACCTATCATCAGTCAATCCTCTATTTTTCATGTCATTCTTAATCACTGCATCCCAAGTCAGTTGTGGTCTACCTCTCTCTAGCTTAACATCCAAGTCTTCCCTCCAAACCCTCTTGACTACATCCATATCTGCCTTGAACATATGAATCATAGATTAAAAAAGAACACAGAACATGAACAACATGAAAAATATGAACGTAGATCTAATGAGCTCCAGCGCCGGCAGGATCAAGAGCTTATCATAGAGTAAAATCTCAAAAGTTTCAAACAACGATAAATGGATAATGATTTAAATTGCCTAAAATTTCAAGTAGTAGTGGCAGAATATATATATATATATATATATATATCCCCGTGTTGTGCTCGGGTGTGGTTAGACCACTGCAGAATAGGGCAGCCGCAAACAATCTGCCGCGTGTACGTAAGAGGCGACTAAAGGCAGGAGGTGAGGATGGCAAGAGGGGATCCACCTCACCATGAAACATTTTCCCCCAGGATTAAATGGAAATTAATCCACCTAACTGAGGAAGGCAAAGGGAAACCACCTCAGAAGTCATATTTTTCTCAAGCTATAGGCTACATAAGGCATGGATATGGCATAGACTTTGTGAAGGGATTAACTTGTTGATCTAAGAAGTGCTCTTATGGAGCGAGAAGACAGACTTTGAGTATGAATATGTACCTTGAACCTGCCATTTGGCAGTGCACTGAAGATATATATATATATATATATATATATATATATATATATATATAGAGAGAGAGAGAGAGAGAGAGAGAGAGAGAGAGAGAGAGAGATAGATCGATCGATCGATAGATAGATAGATAGATAGATAGATATATAGATATAGAAAGATAGATAGATAGACAGATAAATGGATATATCACGGACACTTATTTAGCCATGAGGAATGCTTAATTATTTAAATATGATTTAAAATTGGAAGTATAGTACAGGAAGATCAACGTTCCGTGAAAGCAGACTTTCAGGACATAGCTCTTCCGAAGCAGCCCAGACTGACTGGAGAAAAGTTACGTATGGAGAAGACTTCAAGAAGCAAAAAGTCTATCAAATACATTGAAATAATGCATTGTGGAGACAGTAAAAAATAGGAATCATTTAAAGATTTTAAATGAATATAAAAATGCCCAAAAAATATAAATTTAAAGAGATGGTCTCCTTAGCTACAAGTAGTGCGAGTCACTGGTAGCCTGTAAGTCGTCAGTAAATTGTCCAACTGTGGAACAGTAGATGAAGGATTCGAATCAAGTGCTCTCCTCATCACTGACACGCCTTAGAAACACGCAACTGACACTAAACTGGGCTTTAATTAGCCCTATAAACTTACCAGCGATGAATAAGCATACATACAGAAATCAATGACAGAGTAGAATTTATTCACAGATTTAATTTTACTAATTTTTAGTAATAATATCAATATTATTATTATTGTTGTCAGTAAAACTACCTAATATGGAACTAACACGAATACTATTTACAGTTGACATGAAAAACATAAACATAAAAACAATTCATTCAATAATATATAAATCATAATGAAATATATAGCATACCCTTTAACATCGCTTTCATTCTCAGTTATATCAACAACAAAAGCCTCTTGAAAGTCATTTATTACATTGTCCGCAATCCACTCCTAAATTACAATAAAAATAATAATTTGAGTGCACAATAAAATAAATACTAGTCACTATTGAAGAACATATGTAATAATGAATACAAGTACAACAATCAATTAACCAATACAGAGAATATGGTAATCAATACTGGGAACATGTAAAACAAGCACATAGGGCACATATAAAACGAGAAAGTCTGCAATTAATAAAGCCTGCATGTATTATCTAAATGGTCAGAAGACTCGGAATGGTGAGTTTTTGCTAAATATTGTGCAGTTTAAATCCTGGATCCAGTCTACGTCTACAATAGAAATCATCATATCAATCCCTTTAGACGTATTTATGTAGTAACCGATGTATTTCATCAGATGCATCAGAGAAAGCCGTTTTCGGCACTCCTCAAAGGTAAGTAGTTAAAGTTACAAACTAGTGAAGACCACAAATAAAGATGACTGCATGGAAGATGCAAAGCACATAAATATTCCATAATTTGAATAGACCAATTGTAAGCGTACTAAATTTTGAATATGTTGCCAATATAAGAACTATTTCTCTGCATTTTACTAAAATAAACTATAATTGAATAAAAAAAACAACGTAAACTTGTAAAAGAAGCTGCTCATTAGAAATAGTTTTTATAACAGTAATAAAATATCAGCAACATAACAATAACATAATATTTAATGACACAACAATAGCATCATAACAAAATAATATCATGCAATTAAATTTTACAATACTTCAATTAGGTAACAATTATTTTAGCAAACTGACTTCGATCCTCGAATGTAGTGTTCCACGTTTTATTGCTCTGGAAAGTTCTTCCATAAACAGAGCTGAGGCCTCAGCAGACTGGTTTGAACTGGATCTAACTAGTTGAAGCAGCTGTACAACTTGTTGATATGCGTCATCAGATAGACTGGTGTCGCTATTATCATTGGACGCTGGAAACAAGCTGTCATCGGTCGAGTCTTGGCTGCCGTAATAAAGAAGAAAAAAAATTGATATAAAAAAACAAAAAATATTATATCATTGCTAAAATTTAAAAAATACGCAAGTTGCTTAATAGATTATATACTTCGGCATCGAGTCCTCAGCAGTGACAAAAGGTCAGAAATCTAAAGCATCTTCTGAAAAATCAGAAAAGGTAAAGCTGGTAAAGCTAAGGTTAACGTCAGAAGAGATAGATCTGACTATATAAGACTAGCAGGTAGCTTGTTCCAAACAGAAAAAAAACAGAAAGTTCTACAAGTAAGTGGTTGTATTTGTGAGCAACAGCCTTCAGTAAGCACTTTTAGTTTATCAGGTACTGCAATTAAATTTTGTACAATGAGCGTTATAGGCTCTTGAAGGCAACAAAGATCAGCTACATTTGAAAACCAATATGACATCTTTTCAGCTTATTTGAAAAGTAAAATCGTCAAACAAATAAACAAATCATCATCTTCCTTTTAATCTCAGTTTAACTAGGGTCGGGATTGAAAAGTATACAAACAAAAAAAAAGGTACGAAAAGGTACAAAGAAAATAGATATAAAAATAAATGAATAAAGAAATAAATAAATTTTATGGGCGTCAAATAAAGCAGCTTTATGAATTTAAACATTGTACGAGATTTTATTATACAAATAATTTTCAATGCAAGATAAAACATTTTCCTACCCTCTCTCTCTTTCTTTCTCTCTTTATTCTATCTCTTTCTTATTCTGTTTCCTTCTTTCTTTCTAATTCTGTTCTTTCTATCTCTCTCTATCTCTTCGTTCTCTTTCTCTCTCTCTCTCTCTCTCCTTTCTAATGCAATACAGGGTATTAACTGGGTATTTATTAATCCTGGCTCATCAGGATGATTATCAATCGTAAGCACTATGAAATCTGTAAGCACTACTCTATCCACAGTAACTCTTTCATCATGGTTAGCACAAGTTCAGAATACAGACAGACTTAGTAGACTAATATAATATGCTGAAAATACCTCTATATAGTTCTTTACGATAAAGGAGAAATAAAAAAATTACTACATTAAAGAAACAATAATAATAATAATAATAATAATAATAATACAGGTTTAACGTCCGTTTCCTCATCCTGGGCTGATGTCAGGGACGTCCCCAACATCACACATCACTACAGATCAATTCACCCAGACCAATCAGCAAAAGAAATGTTCTGAGGAGAAAAAAACACCAACATACTAACTTGGATGCGATGCTGAAAACAACGGCGGCAGCTCCTATAACACCCATTTGTTGATAGCTAATCGACAATCAAATAACAAATATTGCACAAATGTTAACATTTGTATGCGTCATGAAGAAAGCGAACAAAGGTTACACACATTAAAGTAAAATGATCACACATGCCAATATTGCATTTCAATACTATGCAGTTTTAAATCGATAGAGTTTAGACAAAAAATATTCATTCGCCAATCCAGTGTATGTCCAAGATTTGCTCTCTGATCGGCTATGCTACAAAAAGAACCCAAACGACAAACTTCAATGTAGATCAGGATAAAACAGTAACACTTCAAGACGGTTTAAAAGCTCATACTCTCCACACACTCAGCTATACGATATAGGCATACATTCTAATGATAAGTAAATGCCAACTCTTGTGTGAAACAGCTTATAACAATGTGCAGAATTACTCACCGTATCATTGAGTTAGACAGCTGTTTCCTGATAATAATGTGCAAACCATCCTGAAGAATCATATATTCATATCATATATGAATGTATATTCATATCATATATGAATGCCCAGTGTTGTGCTCGGGTGTGGTTGGACCACAGCAGAATAGGGCAACCGCAAACAATCTGCCGCGTGTACGTAAGAGGCGACGAAAGGCAGGAGCTGAGGATGGCAAGAGGGGTCCTACCTCACCATGAACTATTTTCTCCTAGGACTAAATGGTAATTAATCCACCTAACTAAGGAAGGCAACGGGAAACCACCTCAGAAGCCATATTTTCCCACGCTATAGGCTACATAAGGTATGGATAAGGCATAGACTTTGTGAAGGGATTAACTTGTTGATCTAAGGAGTGCTCTTATGGAGCGAGAAAGCAGACTTTGAGTATGAATATGTACATTGAACCTGCCACTTGGCAGTGCACTGAAGAAGAAGATATGAATGTATATATTAATACAATCGTAGTAATACATTAATCATTATCATACAACGCCAGCACGCGCCATCTTAAATCAATTTTTACAAAGCAGGCTGCTGTTTCAGAAGATTTAAAACTCTAACTAGAGTTTGAATAAGTAGGAAACAGGTAAATGTGATAGGGAACAGATAGAAGAGTTCGACGGGGAAAATTCTGATATCGAACTCTTCTATCTATTTCTTGTTTACTTAAAGAAGTAATTGAAGAATGGAGGGAAAGAGTTTTGGGATGCAGGATGATTTGATGTCTTATTCGCATGCTAAGATGAAGAGAAAAGCAGAGTAAAGAAATGTGTGAAGGAGTTAGGTCATGTACCTACCAATAGGCAGTACACAGAGAGTAAGATATCTAAAACATATTTTCACACTAAACATCATGACAATCCTATTTTAATATTCTATGTAATAAGAATACAGTACTTATTAGTTATTTATTTGAATTCTAAAGTGGCAATTGAGAATACTTCAATGAAAATCACTTGGAAATTCCAGCAACAGTCGACCAGTGCAGTTGTAGCATAGAGGAAATCAACGATTATGCTCAATGTAACTTGTCAACAGCCGAAACCTACCATCACCCAAACCGCCAATGACAATGGTTTGGTTATGTTAATTACAGAGCAATATCACAAAAATATTAGTCTTGAATACACTATTTGACACAGCATTAGATAGATTCATCCGCTAATATCTAAATAATTTTAATTTAAGCCCCATTTAATTAATAACCTGTAGAATGGAATCCCGTTGTTTAGAGGAGAATGCCAGACAGGCGAGCATCTGATAGAGCTTTCTTATCTCCGTCAGGTTTAGATTGTCCAGATAGTCTAAAACACCCTGGACAAATCAATCAATCAATAAATTTATTCTATATTAGTTTAACGTCTATGCCATCATCACCGTTAATATTATCACACAGGGTTGGAGGGTTAGCTCCCCTCATTTACTGCACATGCTATAAATGTGCAGTAAATTAAAATCCCATTAGAATAAGGCATAAATGTTCTCGACCCCACCTCACTTTTAAAGAACTCTAACTCAGTTATCATAATACTATATAACAGAGAAGTATCTAACAACGGTAAACAACCAGCACTATGTAAGTATCATCATTATCAACATCTTCCCCTGAATCCCAGTTCAACAAGGATCAGAATACGAATAGACCTCTTTTCTATTCGTTCAAGACAATTTTGCGGCAATTTCTGGAGCTTAGGTGCTCACAAATCGAATGCCCTTTCTGACGTAAGTTTGGACCTTAGTGCTTTTTGCACCTTTTAAGACACGTGCAGTTCAAGGTCGTTCTTTTTTTCTGTCACCCGGACAAAGTGCGGGTTGTTCTATCTAGGTATCAATCCATTATATATTTCATTACACTGTGTTATCGTCCTACGAGGCATTTTAGAAATCTATATCAACTAATACTATACTACACTAATAGAGTAACTAATGACTAAAGATACAAAAACAAGTTTTAGTAATTAACGTTAACAAATATCATTTTGCTCTGAGTTTAATCTTGCCAAAAATATATCTCCTTTGATACATAAATATTATAAAAGTGGAAATAAATTAAAAGACTAGAATTCCAGGTATATTGTGACAGAGAGAAGGTGTGAAAAATGCCACGGTAAGTCGGCACTTTAGGAGTCTCACAGACATGCCATATGCTTTACATTTCAAGAGCACCAAGAAATTTAACATAGGCACTTTGAATGTAATATTACTAATAACAATACGGAAATAGAAAAAAATGGAGGAGATATATGCCGTGACTTTCCCATAAGAGAGACACTGCGAGAGAGACAGAGAAAGAGCCAGCGAGACAGCGAGAAAATAGACAATAACTGGTTGCCTGCCAGTTTGTAACAAGCTTGCCTGCAAAAGGCAAAAATATGGCAAGAATGGAACACAAGAATAAGAAAAACTTAGCTATATGACCATTTATAAGTACATGCAAATGGCTAAGGAAATTGTATTACGATTAAATATACGATAGAAAATTAATTTCATGAAATAACCTTAATGAAGATGGAAAACAGCGCCATTTGTTGAGTGTGAGAAGTGACAAGTTGGAGCAGAATATCCAGCGACAAGCTGATCTCTGAGTGAACGCCGCATCCCACGTGAGTCACAAGGTTACCAACTATTTCCTGATTTCAAAACAAACTTAAGTTATTTTAATGTTTAAACTAATGAAAAGCGAAATGAAATGAAAAACTCTATTTTGTTTCAATTTTGAGTAAATCAATGGTAAATTTGAAGTTGTGAATATAGAAATATGGTGGCTTACAACACCAAACATCATCGCAACATTTCACTGGAACTTAAACAATCTTATTTATTCCCTCACACGATAAATCCGGCCCATCGCCTTTACAGTTGGGCGAGGAACCGAATATCAAATCCCATTGTCTTGTGCGTTGCTTGTATCATAAGAGACAACTAAGCAGAAATTTAGGAAGGCAAAAGAAAACCAATTTAGCAGTTGAATTTTTGTAATGGGATCACTCTGTTGGTCAATGGAATATTTATAGGTGTGCATGACAGCAGTAGGAATATTTACCTAGGATCTCTCATTTGCAGAACACTTGTATAGCTTTTTAATATATAATATTGTAAATATTGCAGACATTAAAACTCAGTAAATTCAAGTAGCCTTCTTTATCACAACATTTTTCAATATGCTATCTTATAGAATAATTATATTACAATAGATTTCAAGAGCACGTTTAAGATGAGCGTAACAATAAACTGAATATCAAATATACCTACGATACACAATGACTAATTAAACTTAGCAAGTCAGCCTACGACAACATTTACTTTATGTACAATATATATAGAGAGAAGAGAGAATTATGTTTAATTTCAAACGATCAACAACAGACATAAAATCAACTACAAGTAAATACAAAGTGAATATAACCATTGTAAATAAAATAATTATTGTAAAAATAACAGACATTATATTACTATAATAAATATAACTACTGTAAAAAATACAATATGTGCACAAAAGTAAAGCAAACAAAATGAATGATGCATTGAAAGTAAAACAAACTCAATACTATTCAATCGGAATACCGAAAAAAAGAACGACAGTTAAACCAACCTGTCTACAGTGAGAATTCGACGTGGCGAAGGCCTGACTATAAATGACGGCAGCAAAAGAAGATATGAACGGTGAATGAACTCTTAGTAGATATTCTGCAATTGTCAGCACTGAAGAAAAGTACTCTGACAATGCCTACCAATGTCAACATTTAGTTATAAAGTTCTAGTATAAATTTATGCTTAAAAAATTCAGTTCAACTTCTAATAAAAGTCCAATGCATAAACAAAAAATGGCTTCTTTACACAAAAACGAATTCATTGTTGCGGATGCTATAAGTTTGCTATAAAGCTATAGCTAAGTTTCTTACCTATAGCGTTATAAATGACTTAGCTATAAAGCTACAGCTAACTTTCGCCTATGAACGGTTCCATACTCAAGGATATTATCAGAGCCGATTCAGCTACGAATTATACCAGTTAAACTCAAACTCATTTTCTTCAAGAAAGTCTGCAACTAGTCTAATCCTACAGCTGTCCTTATTGTAAGTGAAAACAATATTTCTTTTTGTTTTAAGAAACATCATACATCATACATGCAATCACAAGCACTAGGTTATTAATAAGGATATAGATACCATATCTAGTTGACAGCCTCCAAGCAAACGGAATAGACAAATCACACAAAAATAACAAAAAATAAACAATAAAAAAGATAAGGTAATTACAAATTAATAAGTAGATGGCTTTTGTATCATTTATAGGACAGATTCATGGATTGAACATGACGAATGTAAGAGGAGATTGAACCAGAGACAGAGCAAGACACCATCAGAAGTCAAATCTTTTGAGCGAAAGTATTCATTAAGATTTCAATAAAGACATGGCGTTTATGATAGATCACCTTGCAGGTCACTGAAATGATCTCTAGTGAATGTGAGAGTAGTAAATGTGAATAGGAGCCTTGCATCTACCATTTGACAAAACACTAAGAAGAGGTAACTAAAGAGCAACCATGCAATGAAAAATTATAAACAAAGAAATTACTTTTAAAATTTAATGAAATCCGATTATAAAATGAAATTCAAATATTACATTAACACTATAACATTTAATATTAACACTGAATATGATATTAGATTCAGATCGTTACTTAATTAACTACAACTAATAAAAGCAAATAAGAGAGCAACAGAAATAAACGACTAAAACCTGACAATGAAGAGTGAAAGTGGACTGTAGCAGGGCTTCTGTTAAATGACCAGATACTATTTTAGAACGGAACAAACTTTCCGACTGTTTCTTGTAACCACATGAGTGTAGCACAAATATCACCAGAATGTCCAATGCCAACAAACTCTCAGAGCTCGACTCAATTGCCTGTAAATTAAATAGCAGTATGATTATTTTAGGAAAGATAAAATGAAAATTACAAACAAGTATTTAATTACACATGCTCGTGCCAGATTGTTATAACGTGAGTCAAGCGTCATTAAAAGTT
This sequence comes from Enchytraeus crypticus, assembly GCA_905160935.1. NCBI lineage: Eukaryota > Metazoa > Annelida > Clitellata > Enchytraeida > Enchytraeidae > Enchytraeus > Enchytraeus crypticus. The sequence goes on along the minus strand of CAJHZI010000369.1, from coordinate 108,082 downwards.
GCTTCATTACATATAATTCTTTCAAAAATGTCAAAGAGAAATTCCCAAAGATATCTTCACAATAAATTAATTTATCTAAAACTGGAAATGATGTCTGTCAAGACACAGAATGAGAGTCCTGCAGACATACCACGAAAAGTGTTGCAGACATTTTGAGAAGTATAAGAATAAGAAAACCTACCGATATAAAATATTTGCTGAAGGTGGTTCTAATCCTACTGGCAGGTTCATGGCATATAACGCCCTCACTGTTCTCTATCTTCCGTTTTCCTCTTCACGTCCACATACGAGTGGATCTTTAAATCATCTATAACATTCCTTTTGATATACCATTATTCTTGGGGGATTCTGATTATGACGAGGTGGGCATCCTGTGCCTTCCTTCTATGCATTCTTAAAAATGGTTGCAGTTCTATAATCCGGTTGATTTGACTCTGCGTTAGGATCCGGATGCTACGTCATTGTACTATAGAACGTCATTAATTGAGAGATTCGGATATTATGTTTTGGCTATAAGCCACCAATTAGAGAACATTTGGGTTCTATACGTATATATTGTAATCGTACTATTATCTAGTAGGATTGTTCTTGTGTCTTTCTCCCTTTAAACAATAACATTTATCTTTAGTTCGAAAAACGACCTTTGTCCCTTAAGAGTTGACTTGGTGAATCGGAACGATTTAACATTCTTATTCGTCTCCGGTTGGTGCTTGAGAGAGGTTCTCTATGGTCTCCTGGTTCTCTGAGCTAGCTGTTGTCTTCCCGCGTTTCGGATTCCTCTTCTCCCTTCTATGCTAAGTACTATTTAGATAGTAAAGTACAGTTTAGACTATAGTATTGTGACTATATTTGTATGTGTGACTTCGTGAGCACCGGGCGAATAGGCAACATAAAAGTATAGTGTTGTTTTTCCTGTCTACCTTGTGTTGTAGTTCTTAATAAGTAGTTTTTCCCTAGACCGAGTCTAGGTAGATAGGTGAATAACACGCATACCATTATAATATATATAGGAAACAATTCTTGATCCAATTTTTGATATATAAAATTAAATAGTAGTGAAATGAGAGAGATGATGTTATTTATTCAGAGCTAGAAAAGGTATTAAAATACGAGTGTACAGAGCTAACAAGTGAAAAGCATTGAAGTAACAACAAAGATAACAAATTTGTGGGAGTTAGAGGAATATAAAATGAAACATTTTAGCAGTCAACTACCAATTAATGTGGTTATTCAGACTGCTATCAGAAGGAAGGTGTTGGAAAAAAATAAGCAGCATAACTTCAATAAAACCAATAATAACAACAACAACAAATAAATCTTAGATTTTTAAAAACCTTAATCCAAGCATCAGCAATGAACTTCTGAAAACGTACTGCCGACCTGACGGCATCTAATACGAGTGAGATGACGCTACGAGAAAAGTCACTTCGGCTACAATAGCGCAACAGCAGTAAAAACTCAGTTGATTAAATGATTAACTATAGTTTAGTGACATAGGCCCCAATACATAATAAAATGTATCTTTCTCTCCTCTCACTCGACATTTCCCTTTCTCTCTTTCTCTCTCTCTCTCTTGCTCTCTTTCCTACTCTCCCTCTCTCTCTCTCTCTCTCGCTCTCTCTCTTTCTCGCTCTCTCTCTCTAGCGCTTATTGACTATCTATAAGCTGGAATGACTTATATGTAACTTTTCAACTTCCTCAGCCTTAAAAGCTTCTCATTAAAGCTAAACATTATTATTACCCGAGTCAAATATTATTCAATCTACAAGTTATTCACTTTTCCTCCCCTTTTAGCTACTATGGTGCATTTACATGCTGAATTTAACACATTGACAAAAATAAATTTTGAAAATGCACCAATTTCTTTAAACAAAATAAATTGTTCTGTTAAACAATGATCCAAGCAAACCCGATCCCCCTTGTTGTGCTCGGGTATGGTTGGACCACTGCAGAATAGGGCAACCGCAAACATTCTGCGTCGTTTACGTAAGATGCGACTAAGGCAGGACTGAGGATGGCAAGAGGGGACAAATACCATCATGAAATATTTTCCCCCAGGATTAAATAGTAATTAATCTATGTAATACATGGGCTGAATGATACAGCCCTAAGATATGGCTTGAAGATTAATATAAAAAAGACCAAGGTTATGAGAGTGTCCAATAATAAACGTGAAGTTAATATTACAATAAATGGTACGAAATTGGAACAGGTAAGGAGTTTCAAATATTTGGGTCATACTATAACCGATGATAGGAAATGTGAGACGGAAATATGCAGTAGGATTGCACAAGCAAAAGCGGCATTTGGTAGTAGAAAAGAACTATTAACAAAAAGTCCAAAGAAAGACACAAAGATAAAGATAGTGAAAACTTTGGTTTGGACCACGCCATTGTAAGGATGTGAAACATGGACCTTAAGGAAGGAAGATATTATGAAACTGGAGGCATTGGAAATGTGGATTTGGAGAAGAATGGAGAGGATCAGCTGGACTCAAAAGGTTACAAATGAGGAAGTCCTGGAGAGAGTTGGCACAGATAGACAGTTGATAAATGTATTAAGAAATAGGAAGAAGAGATGGATAGGACACATTCTAAGGGGGGAAGGTCTATTAAAAGAGGTCATAGAAGGTAGAATGGAAGGAAAAAGAGGCAGGGGCAGGCCGAGATTAGGTATGTTAGATGATTTAAAGACCCACTCATATGTGGAAATGAAGAGGAAGGCAGAAAATAGAGAAGAGTGGAGGCGTTATGTACCATGGACCTGCTAGTAGGCAGTGCACTAAGAGAGAGAGAATCCATGTAACTGAGGAAGGCAACGGGAAACCACCTCAGACAGAAGTCATACTTTTCCTAGGCTATAGGCTACATAAGGTATGGAAAGCCATAGACTTTGTGAAGGGATTAACTTGATCTAAGGAGTGCATTTATGGAGCAGGAAAGCAGAGTTTGAGTATGAATATGTACCTTGAACCTGCCACTTGGCAGTGCACTGAAAAGAAAAGAAAAGATAACAATTAAGATACAAAAGCTTATATAAACAAAACAAACCTCTTGCGTGGTGTTGAAGCAGCCGGTGCGAGTGATGTTATATCCAGATTTCTCCGTATTTCACACACGACCTTCAATCAAGACATAGAAACGACAAGTACAATACTAAATTAAATTTACAAGTTCTCGACTACAATATAAAAACAATATTAAAAGCAGAAATTGTTCAAAACTTCTACCTTACTTCCTCTTAGACTCTGACAGTATACTTATAGGGACACAGATGCAACAACAATCAAGAATAATAATAATAACAACAATTAGAGCGCTACAGTCATCAATGACAACATCGAGCACTATTGATACAAAATCAAGCCAGCGAGCAAAAAAGGTCCAAAAACGGTGCAAATTCCAAAATCCAGAATTCAGTCCAAAGTAAAGGGAGTTAAAGAAAAGGTGGTTTAGGCGAAGGTCGCTGCTCATGGACACTGGATGGAAAAGAGAGATGGAAAAGATAGGTCTTCAACTGCTTATGGAACTGCTCATAGGAAAGCAAAGGCTGATGTGAATCAAATGAAGATTTCCGAAGATTGGATGGAAGAGAATTCCAGATCTGAGGTGCAGCATGCTGGAAAGAACGCTTAGATAGCTTAGAGCGTGAAGGTAAGCTAGGTCTGACAAGAGTAATTAACTTAGAAGACCGAGTAATAGTAGGCTGCATCACTTTAATCAAGTGCATATAGTTCATGATCAAGAGAATGAGAAGAGATTAGAGTGCTTAGGGGTGTTGTATAGAGGTTAAAGAGGATAGGACCAAGAATGGAACCTTGAGGCACACCATACTTTAAGTGAGAAGGCGAAGAGATGTACTCCATCACTTTCACAATAAAAGAACGATCCGTCAGATAGGAGGAAAACCAATCAAGAACAATTCCACGAACACCAAACCAGGAAGAAAGACGTTCCAGAAGAATATTGTGATCAATGGTATCAAAAGCGGCCGAAAGATCAAGCATACATAATCCAGTTAAGCGTTGTGTGCACATGGCATTAACAATAGAATTGCACACAGATAGAAGCACCGTTTCAGTTGAACGATGCTTAGTATAAGCAGCTTGATGCTTATTAAATAGATTATTGTAAGAGAGATGAGTAGAAAGCCTCTGAAGAACAATTCTTTCAGTGAGCTTAGATATGTATGTCAGATTAGATATAGGCCTGTAATTCGACAATAATTCCTTATCCAGTGTGGGTTTTTTAAGCAATGGAGTAATAACTGCACGCTTAAAAGCACGAGGAAATTTGCCAGTAGAGAGAGAGAGAGAGGTTAACATCAATGTTAATACTGGAGCAAGTATGTGAATACACTTCTTTAAAAGAGAGGTTGGGATAGGATCCAAGTCGCGATGTTTAGCTGGAGAGTCTAAAACTAATTTAGTAATCTCATCAATTGTAACTGGTGTGAAATTAGAAAGCTCATCATTGGAATGATTCTCTACTGGAGTATGAGGAGTAGAGTTAGGAGCTGGAGTGATATATTCTCTAAGATTGCTTATCTTATCTGTACAGTATTTGGAAAATTGTTCAGGCAGTGACTCCACAGGAGTAGAAGGAAGAGAAGGAGAAATAGATCTATGTAAAAGATCATTAACGGTTTTCTATAAACTCTTGACATTCACAGCCTTACTGACCAAAGAGGAGTAGTACTCTTTCTTAGCATTAGCAATAGCAGTACGATAAATTTTGTGCTGCAAATTAGAAACACTTTTCCAAAAATCTGAATGGGTATGACGCCACTTTCTTTCAGCTCTACAGCACGCAGCCTTTAGCTTTCTCAGACCAGAAGTATACCAAGGGTTAGATTTCTTAAGCTTCTAGGTAGTTAGAGGTGCCTGTTTATCAAGTAGAGATGAAAGAGTAGTGTTATACTGTTTTACTAATTCATCAAGATCATTAGCAGGAGACTTGATCAAAGTCGAATTTTCAAGATCAGAACAAAAGAGATCAAGATCAACGTTATTTACACACCTAAATGAAACAGTAGGTGAATTTTTAATAGTATCTGGCTTAACATGATTATAAGTGAATACAACAGGAAAATGGTCTGACAGCGAGTGAGATAAAATAGTAACACTTAAAGGATCAATAGAAGAGAGACTTGGTGTAATAACAACATCAAGTGTGTGATGGTCAATATGTGAAAAATAATATAATATCAATATTATCAAAATAATAGTAATAACAATAATAATAATAACAAAATTCTCCAATAGTTTTAACAGCAGATCACGCCTGGCGACTCGTATTCGTGACTGCTTCATAGGTTTCTGGCAGGTTGTTATCAATCCTTTCTATGCAACATGTATAGACTTTAGACTTCAAGAACACATATATTAAACTTTAGCTATAAGGTTACATATTTCGAATTTGTTACTAATTAAAATATATAAGCATAGAATAGTTAATTTTATAAATGCCAAATACTATAATAAAATTCAAAGAACTCAAAATAAGTTGTAAAGAATAAACCCAAAGACCAACGTTATTATAAGAATATTAAATATTAATTTATATAGAACATTAATATTGTGGAAATCAGCATTTCAGATCATATTTCAGCTGACATCAAGAAATAGCATTGTTTTATAGTCTCCAAGACTTAATAAGTTTTAAAATGTATGGATAGAGCCATTAACTATCTTCAGCAGAGAAGGATTGAACAAGAACAAGAACAAGTCTAAATATCGCTAGGAACATTCTGTCTTCAATTCTTTTCCATTCTACTTTAATTCTATTGCATCTTCTAACAAATCACCTCCCTCAACAAGATTTCAAGGACAGATTCCTTTTTTAACTTTTCATTAATTGTCAAATGTTATATAATTACTACTTTAAAACTAGAATTTTCTATTATATTGTTACCTGTAGAGCATCGGAAGCATCACAAGTACGAAGTAGAAACTGCATGATTACAGGAAGGCCCTCTGTTTCTGTTGATGGAAGAATGTGAATGATGGATTCTCTAACCTTAATATCAATCAATATGATTTAAATAGTATTTATAGAATTGTACAGTTTTTACAAAATGACATATTAAGTGTATAAAATAATATTTTGTTATGCGTTAATAATTGTCATCTGCTAAATCAGATAGTAACTTGAACTATTATTTATAACAATTATTATTCTAAATCAATATAGAGCGTCCACAAATCGATTTAGAATTACAATTAAACAATCCAATATAATGTAACTTTCCTGTCATAATCCATAGGTCATCTTACAACAACTATGAATCAAACTAGCAAATCTACTGTAATAGGAGTAACATAAATTTCATGTCAGTAAAAGCCCAAGCTAAAAACCAAAATAAATCATAGACTAAAAAGTATCATACCACAGGAGCAACATATTTCAAACAGCAAAAAAGATCATAATGTTAAATAAATCATACGTCCACAAGTAGCTCATGACTTAGATTCAGATTTGCAAGAGCATCCAGAATGGCAATATGCAACGACTGATTCTCCAATACCAAGACTCTGAAATGTAATAATTATAATGTAATATCTGTAATAAATGTAAATATAACTATACAGTGATAAGCATATTCTATAATATGGAAATATTTCACAGTAGTTTTCAATCAAGAAATATATACTTTCAGGCACCAGTAAAGGAATTTACACAAATTTTCCATTATTTCTTGACCTGTTCATTTCTAGGATCTCGCAAAAGTATACAGTAGAGTACACAACAAGAAGCAACATTATGCTTGATTTTTATTTAGTACTTTATGAATTTAAGTCTAGAATATTAAGTTGTAATATATGCTATTAAGGAAACAAGTAAATAAACATAATTAACTCTGAGATTAGATGCACTTAGCAAAGGTAATTGCACTTAGAAAATACCTTTGTACTCATTTTCTGGATTATGAAATTTGCACCGTTTCGAACCATTTGTTGCTCACACCCTTGGATTTGCCTTAATAGTGCTCGATGTTGTCATGGACGACAGAGGTCCAGCTGGTTGCACAGTTGCTTGTAAAAAAAAAGAGTTCACGAGTTCAAAACTCTACCAAATCATCTCTGACAGTACACTTATGAAATTGAAGCAGATGTTAAACTATGTATATGAGGTTCAGGATCCTGTTTTAATTTTGACTCAATAGTGCTCGATGTTGTCATTCATTACTGTAGCACCCTAATTGTTGTTAGTAGTATTATTAGTATGGGTAAAAACTCAGAAATAAAATAATTACCTAAGTTCCTTAGCAACTTCAGAATGTTGTGAATCCTCCACGACCTCAGGCAGACAAAGTATCAGATCTCGCTGAGTCTCTGCATCAGCAACACCTATCACCTCAAATATCTTACCTACTGTCTCCTGCAACAACAACAACAACAACAATAAAAAGATAGAGACTAGCACCTCAAATATCTTACCCACTGTCTCCTGCAGCAACAACAACAACATTATCACCTCAAATATATTACCTACTGTCTCCTGCAACAACAACAACAACAACAACATTATCACCTCAAATATCTTATCCACTGGTTCCTGCAACAACAGCAACAACAAAAAGATAGAAACAATTATCGCCTCAAATATCTTATCCACTGTCTTCTGCAGCAGCAACAACAACAACAGCAACAACAAAACGATAGAGACAATTATCACCTCAAATATTCTACTCACTTTCTCCTGCAGCAGCAACAACAACACATCAGAGGCAATTATCGCCTGAAATGTCTTACCCACTATCTCCTACAACAACATACAGTTAAATACAACAAAATGTTAGAGAAAATTATCACCTGAACTATCTTGGCTCCAACAACAACAAACAAAACGTTAACAAATACAACAAAACGTTACAAAATATTATCACCTCAACGCTCTTAACCACTGTCTCTAGCAAGGATGTAACCTAATTTTAAACAATTCCAAAGACAATTTATTACTGAACTATTTTTCTCACTGTCTCCTGCCACAACGTATACAAAAACACATAATTTAGAGATAATTTTCATCACAAATAATTAAAACAGAAAATTACGCTCAATGCAAAGTGGATTTTCAGAAAATAACTAACCTTCTGCAATTAGAAATAATATACACTAATAAAGCATAAGTTCATACTGAAAAATTTATGCAATATATTTTAAACACAATTACAGTATAAAATATACAAAACATTAAATAATTTAATTTATGCATACTGGTATATCATTTGTGTAAATAAAAATCACATAATATATAATTACACACCCTCACTCTCTTTCTCTTTCTCTCTCTCTCTCTATGTGCACACTCAATGGCACGTCCGAGGCATAGAATTCTTTCAACCAATTCTATACTTAGCCTTTTTTCATCTCTACATACGAATTAGTCTGAAAACGACTGAACACGAACAGAGGAAGGCAAAAGGAAACTACCTCAGAAGCCATATTATCCCCAAGCTACATTATGCTAAAGGCCAGGGATTAACTAAATATTCGATGAAGTTATTTTTTAAGCACAAAAGGCAGCATGAAAGTAAATAATATTTAAACCAGTAAATCTCAAATTAAAATTAAAATTAGCCGATTAACCATTAATGAAATTGTTTACTACTACAAAGCTTTATTCATTTTTGTCAATCCTACAAAATTAACTTTAAGTAAAAAACATATATGATCACTTAACCTTTGGATTGACGACTTTGTCTAGCCATCTGAGCTGATTAATTATAAGGCGAGACAAGCTCTCCCCATGACTTCCTGTTTGCCTAAAACAGAATGGTAAGTGAAATAGTTTTATACATACTTAAATGAGCCCATTTCAATACCTCTATTAACTGCAATTAATTTCAGATTATATCATTAAACTTTACTTTTTGAATATATTCTGCAACCGTTGAATGTTTTAATAATTACACCTTCAAACACTTTCGCTGTGATTAATAGCTAGCCATAGCTAAATCTGCAACAGTCCACAACAAATGAGGAAATGGATTTCATATATATATATATATATATATACCAGGCATTCTACTTCTGCAGTATTGTACTGATTTTCTCGTAATTGTACAGCTATTACTATCAAATTATTATGTTTGAACCAACTGAATCTTGGCTTTATCGCCGTTTTTTGACCCTTTTGGTTTTTTACTCATCAGAATGTGTCCTATCCAACTCTCCTTCCTATATCTTAATGCATTTATAGACTGAATATTAATACCAACTCTCTCCAGAACTTCTTCATTTAAAACTTTATGAGTCCAGCCAGCTAATCTTTTTCATCCTTCTCCATAAATATGTTTCCAACGTTTCCAGTTTTCCTGATGACTTCCTTACTTGTGGTAATCTATAAAGGTTTAAATTCTTTTTAATGCTGCAACAGCAGGAACTAATAATAATTAAACACAAAAAATTATACAACTATACTAAAACTCACTCGTTAAGAGATGGATCAATGAGCTTCTCCAATATAAGACACATTAGCTGTGGCTGAAAACAAAGTGTGACAAATGTGTGAAATATGTTAAAAGAAAGATAAACACATACATTCAAAAGAAAATGACAGTTTACAATAAGAAAGCACATCGCATTTTGCTTTTTAGACTACTTATTCTACACATTCTATTATTATTATTACTGAATACGATTTGATAGATCTCAACATATTCTTATCAAACAAATATTCTTATCAGACAAACGTTCTTATCAGACAAACGTTCTTATCAGACAAATACTCTTATCAGACAAACGTTCTTATCAGACAAACGCTCTTCTCAAACAAACGTTCTTATTAGACAAGAATTCTTATCAGACACACGTTTTTATCAGACCAGGCCAGATATGATCGTATCAGGCGAATATGTAATTCAACCTGTAGATATACAATGAATACAATGCAATATAACACAATACAACGCAATATAACTCAAGACAAAGCAATGGAACACAATACAATGCAATACAACACAATTCAATACGTTACAATGATAGCAAACCTGTATAGAATCCACAGACAACAACAGACGCAGCAGACTGTCACAAGAGTTACTGTGAGATCTAAAAACATAGAGATTAATATTTCTATTCAATATTAATAATTAATAAATATAAAATATTTGCTTTAAATTTTAACGAGAATAGAAGCCAAAGATATATTTGATTCTAGTTAATATTACATCATTATATAATGTTAATAGAGGTAAAAGTACCAAATACAGAAAGAAATAAAGAGTTCAGAAAGTAATTGTTATAAGTTATAAGCAAAGACAACAGTGCGGATGCAAAATATATAATATGTGGCTAAAAGACATAGTGTGGGTGTTACTGAGTAGGTAAAAGACATAGTGTGGGTGTTACTGAGTAGGTAAAAGACATAGTGTGGGTGTTACTGAGTAGGTAACAATTTATTCATTTTTTCTAGAGTAACAAATATTATATTACACTGGCATAAGTTAACTTCTGAAAAGAAACATCTAACAGTTGACAAGTAATCAGAGAAACTACATTTATCCAGAACATCCATTACAGAATGACAAAACTCAATATAATAAACTACAAACACAGATAAAGTAAGATATATAAAAAAAGTTGAAAACTGAATAACTGAAAATAATGACAAAGTTATATGTTAATGCATATGTCGAGTCATGTTATGTGATCATTCCATGGTTGGTTCCATCCAAAGATTTCTCTATGAAGTTCCTCCACTAAACTCTATTCTTTGCCATTTCCTCGATGTTCATTCTTTTTATTCCTTCTGTTCTTCCATAAATGCTAACTCCAGCAGCCTTCAAGTCTTCTTTGAGGCAGTCCTTCCAATTCCGTTAATGCATATACAACAAGCTTAGTGTACTGCAATAACATCATCATGATATCAAAATTTTAAAAATTTTAAATTAAGTTGTTCTAAACTTTCAACTACTAGTTGTAGTAACTTAAGGAGAAATGCATACTGTGCACTATCGTTATTCAAAGATACCGATGGTTGCAAAAAATTCTTCAATCTGAAACAACAGTACAATAACAACAACACTGATAAAAATTTCGAAATTAACAACAGTCCTGATAACAACAACAACACTGATAAAAATTTCTACTTAAAACAATGTTTTCATGTATCAGAAATTTATATATATAACGATTTCTTGAGAGTCGTATGGTATATTGCCAGAACATCGGCCTTAGGATTGAGAGGTCTGAGTTCAAATCCAGATTTAACTAAAGGTGCTTGTTTTTCCTACATATGTGCATTTTTTCACACGTGTACATTTAGTATAAATATACAACATATTTGACAAGAATCTACCTATTTGAGAGATATGATGTAACAATGTTAAAAAATCCAAACAATAAATCAGTCAAAAAAATGTCATAACCATGACTAACTTGGGAAGGGAATATGGTGTAACGGTTGGAGTATGCGCCTCAGAAGTAAGAGGTCTGGGTTCATAATCCCGGTCAATCTAATTGCTAACACCTAGGGACCCAAGAAGGTAAATGATGTATCGGAGCTTGCTGCCAACTAGCACTATCAACAGCAAAGATATGATTATTCTTGAAAAGAATTAAAGAATGTGCCATGAACCTGTAAAGTAATCTCGAAGACTAGTAACCAGCCATGACAATATCATTGAATTATATGTTTGAAAAAAATGCATATGCTAACAAGCATAAGAATTTTAATTGAAATAAGATACAGCTTAATTACTTGACGTATTCATTTATACATGTATACATATGTAAGTATGAGTTCATGAATATATATAATTCTGAATTTATTGTGAAAATAACAGCGCTAAATGAAAAATATTGAAGAATTACTAAATATCAGTAGTAACATTGTGACTTACATAGATTGTCTAAATAAAATATACTAAAATCATAGTAAAATGTCCTTAAAAAGTGCAAGAAAATGAGCAAAATCTTCAACAACTTCTATATGATAATATAAACTATATTCAGAAGAAATCCATACACTTCCACAGATTCCATAATACTTGAAATATCTTCCACAAAGTCAGAGACAATCTATAGAACAAGCAAAAATTTGTCATTGAATCCTTGTTGTGTCACCTAATAAGGGAATTGGGATTCTATTTACTCTAATTTAAATTCACACTTAACTAAATAATAGTACATTTTAATTTATCTATTTATCTTAAAACTGAATAGCTGATCCACACCGGGATAGCTGTGTTTAAAAAGCACTGTCATATTTAATGAATACACCAATCGAACATTTACTATATAAAGTGTTTCTTGAACTTGAAACATATCAAACAGGGCCATTACCAGGCTAAGTCATAAAGCACTGAGTTAACTATGATGAACTACTCTCCACAAAAGAATTGATGTTGTAAGACATAACAATCATAAAAAGACCACAGCTTAGCTTTGCATTTATCTGTAACAAATGTCAGTTACATCATCTGTTAAGATTTAAAAATATTTGCTTCACCTCAAAACATTCAAGTTTACACTCTGTGACCGACAAAGTAGATGGCTGAGCCAGTGGCATGTTGGCAAGTTGTTTGACGGTATATTAGTAGATACATGCCACTAGGACTGTGTAGGTGCAAGGTTCAAATCCCGTGCATCATTGTCACAGATAGGCTAATGAGCAGGAAACTCAGGAAAAAACTTGGCTTTAGCTGTTTAGTAGTAACAAATGAATTCTGACTCTAATGACTAAATAGCTATATGTCATTGGATAAAATTTTATAGAAACAAAATATAGTATGAATCATAGAGGCAGAAATTAGCAATATTTATCAAATCATTTAGACTTTAGCAAATTAATGAAATATTAAAAATACCTGAGGGTAGTCAGGATGACGTCGTAAAAGTTGTTCCAAATTTCTGCGTACAATTGCCCCGTCCTTCTCTACAAAATTAAGTTATCGCGCATACACTTACAATAATTATGAAAAACAGATTTAGAAGAAAAATATTAAGTTATTCGTTATATTATCTTCCAGTAGTTATTAATTTATTGAAATTTTATAACTGTATTACATAATGTGTTGTGTCCAGGTTGCTTGAAATAATGTGTTGTGTCCTCCGAGTTGTCTCTAGGTTGCTCGAAGAATAGACCAACCGTGTACTGCACGTGTCATAAAAGGCGACATAAGAATAAGATCCAAACCAACGTCAGAAAGGGCATTCAGTTGGTGAGCGCCTAAATTCCAGAAACTGCTACAAAAATTTTAACGTGGATTTTAATGAAATGGTATGGGCATATTTTGATTGATATGGGACAGAGAGGAGTGGAAAAGGTCTGTTCGCGGCCCGGTCCAGGTTAAACTGGAATTGTATGGAAGATGATGATGATGAATAAGTAATGCTGTTAAATTAAGATCATAAAAGAATAAGTTAAAAAAGTACCGTAAAATAGCGTTTAACAATTTATATATGATTTTTAATACCATGTTCGCTTAACTTGTACTAACTTGTTGTACAAAAAATTAAAATGTAGTGGGCAAAGACTTATTCCAGTTTAAAATATTTTTAAATATACTTTCAGCCTAAGCATAACAGAGAAGGGGTTAACCTTAGAATTGAATCTACACCCACTAATTTTCAGTCGGGCAACCTACAAAAATTTTACTGGCTCAGCTATTACAGAATTTTTTATTTTAATTTTTGCTGATTACAAATTACACAAATTAATAGTCAAAAAAGAATTGTTTAAAATAGCAATGATAGCAATAGCTACTTAGCATTACAATTTACAAAGAAGTTAATTAAAAATATTATGAAGATAAGTAACTTGCGCAAACCAAATTCAACAGGAGCGTTTGGCCTAACGATGATGCCAGCCTGCGATAGAAGTTGATGTCCCAGTGAACTATTCTGAATATTATTCACTTCTGGCTTTTTCTTCTTACCTGGTGAGAAATAAATATTTCACATATTATGCACGAAGCAGGAAAAATGAAAACAGAATACTTACATTTTTGCTACTTTCTTGTAAGTAATTTAAATTATTTTATGCAATATTATTTGAAACATTCAACGACAATAAAAGAGTCTTCTTGTTACGGAATTGTATTTACTAAAGACAATGTATGAAAGTATAAACAGCATAAATTATATTAATATTGTACATAATAAACAATGCAAATTAGTCTTAACACAAGTGGGCATAAAGTGCATCAATTATCAATTAAAACACTGAAAATTAAATTGAAAATATTTAAGGAAATTCCAAAGAAATATGGCACTTATGGCTACCTTAAAAGATGAAAGCCAGCTATTAACCGTGCAGAAAGCCAGCTACTAATTTTCTAGTCAGTTTAATCAAGTCGTGGATTTGAAAACAATAAAATTGGTAGAGCTACAAACGGTTAAACTACTAACCTCCCTGTGGACATCAGACATGAACTACTAAAGGACCAATGTTAGTACAATGGTACATACCCTGCTCGGGGGTTTTTCCATTGCCCAATGCTCTCTTCATTATTGATGCTGATTTTACACTACTGCTGTTATGTGTTCAAAAACTACATATATTGGCCAACTTGTAACTATAAGTTTTTCTGAAAGAGAGAACGTGACAGAGAATTGATTAAACATTACGTACATCATTTAGGTTAATAACGTTAGAAACCGATTAGTTGTAAACATAAATTTTTATTGTTACATATTCCTCAAAGTAAATGTATATAGTCAGGTAGATAAAATCTCAAAATAGTGATACCTGGACATTTAATGTGTAAAGCTGAATTTTTGTTTAGTTATAGAGGATGTTAAGGACTACTCGTATGAAAAGTTCCCCGTTTCTAGGACCTCGGGGAAAAGTTATAGCCATTCTAAAATCGCTGATTTTGTTAAAGAATATGGTCATTAACAATAACAAAAACAAACTCATATTTGTTTATTTTTGAGCGATATAGTAAGCTTTTGCTGTAAGTTTGGAAAATTAGACAATTAATTCTAATTGATTTCTTGCTTAGACGTTATGAATATGTTATTTAAATCGTGTAATTGGATATAAGTAATTAAAACTTGGAACTAATTAATTTCTGAACTGTATTTCTTTAATTATAGCCAATGAATAGTTTTAATTAACAAATTCTTAGATTATTAATGTAGGTATTAATAAAATTAGTTACAGTTATCCAGGGATTAAAAATCAACTAATTAAAGCTCTTGAGAGATGGCTGAAGATTTGCGAGAGAAATAATTTCCGGAAAATCAATGCGTTAATTGTGTTTTATATGCAACTGATGTTGATGAACCGATCTGATCAAACTGATATGACTGTTATACGCTCTCAGGGGTTTGACACACTATTAGAAAGTGCTCTTTCACGTAATGATAATGAACTCTTACATCATCAAACATCTTGTGATCAGCCAGTTGTAGTGCTCAACAGTTGCAGAAAGCAATACTACAAAAGCAAAAATAACTTAAAACAAAAAATCAGCAACTGGAACAAGATGCAATATAGGAAAAATTTTATAGGAAATGATTTTATAGGAAAAAAAACTTTGTTCATCTATGATTTTTAACTGGAAAGCACAATGCTTGTTTTGCTTTGAATTATCAGATCAATGATTAAAAGGAATACAATACAGCAATATCAATAGAACTGCGAAGCACTGTTCAAGAGCGTTGACGAAGAAGGAATGATAACTGTGGATTTGAAGTCATGGGACGAATGGAAATGTGTTGTGATTAAGCGGCCGAAGAAGCCATATATCACAATCTTTGTTATTTGAAATTTGTCAGCAGTAGGGCTAAGGAAGGTGCTGGTGCGGGGACTATACAATGACCTAGATTAAATGAAGATTATCAATCAGTATTTTTAGACTTGTGAGTGGTTGGGAGAGAACTGTGAATGAGATCTATATACAATACAAGATGTAGTTAAGAGAATGCAAGGTATAACTACAGATGACAAGGCCTATTCTGCAAAACATCTGAAGCGAAAGCTTGTTGAGCGCTACGATGATAACATACTGTTTGCTGAATATCTGGACAAGAAATGTGATTTGTTTCCACAATTTTAGCTCATACTTAATTAGTGAGAAGTGGCATATGGAGAGGAAAGATGATATGTCAGATTAGAGTAAAAGAATCATAACAGTGGCAGCTAAATTGATTGCAAATGAGATCAGGGAATTAGAATATGATATGAATACTTATCTGCCAGTACCTATCTATTGAGCACAGGAACTACTTTCTTCCTCTTCAGCATCAGCTTCTCAGATCATTAGCACCATCAACCAATAAGCAAAATAGCATTTGACTGAGTATCACTCAAGCTACAGTCACACTCAATTATTGTACCATTGCTTCTCAGTTTGGGTGTGTCGGTTGATCACTTGATAGGATTCAAACCATTAATTGAGCAGCTGTCACGCTTAGCTCTGTGTCATATGACGAAATTTCACGATTCAAACAGTCCACTGTAACTTTGAATCCTTCTGATATGAATATTCACCCATATCCTGAGGTATTTACACAATGGGTTGCAGACAATGCAAACCATAATGTTGCTGCATTGGATGGCACGGATACTTTTCATGTTATGGGCATTATAGCCGCTTCCACTGTGCTAGTTGCTAATACTGAGCAAGATAATTTAATGCCACTGGCACATAATTTGAGACACCTTAAGGCCCATAAAATAATTAGAAATAAAGCCATACCCATTGTTCCAATCTTCCAAACGCCTATGTACAGTTTGACCACCATGACATTTAAACCACTGTGCCAGCTACTTTTTCCAAGCACATTGCCATCAATTGCGAATTTGGGTTTGGTTTGGCATATGAACTGGCTGTGTAAATATAACAATCACTCTATCAAAACGATTTTATCACGTATAGACTTTAATCCATCTGATGAGATTTGCTTATACTCTACGCTTCTACATGTCATGGACAGTGGTTCAACCAAAAAAATTCTAGGAGGGCTCAAATTTTTTCACTACTGCCTTCGGCCCCTGAACTGGGGCCACACTGAACCACTAGCTTACTAGCAAATCCAGTATCCCACTAGCTTACTTCCACCAATACCCATACTACAGTCAGGGACATTGGTAGAAAAGCAATTTGTGTGTAGGGAGGATCATTTTTGCACTGACAGGCATAAAGTAGGGGGTGAAGAAAGAACACGGGAAGGGGCTAATATACCCCTCCCCAAAGGAGAACATTTTTTTAATTTGTGAGAAAACTGGTGGACTTTCAGTGCATCTTAGAATGAATATAGTTAATTATATTTCTTTTTTGTATTTTTTTTTTAACAATTTTTCAATAACATATCAAGTCATATCAGTCCAATTATGATTAATTAAAAAATCATTAATTATTAAATTAAATTATTATAAATGGTCTAATTACGGTTATTAGACCATTTGTACTGAAACTACTGAAAACGCTTCGTCTGCTGGTGTCGTAGTTAAACTTTCACTTAGCATAACCAGCCCATTTCCTATCCCTTCCCTCCCCCCGCCAAAAACCCTGCAGATCTGGATGAATTGTAAGAAACCTAAGTTGGGCTGAGACTCAGGCTAATTATGCCACTGTTCATGGACCAAGCATCAAAGCACATGTAATCTTAAAATCATCTTTATTATGAGAGGCTTCCTTACTCTTCCGGTCACTGATATGCTATCGAGCAAGAAACTGACATTAAATTTGGCTTTATCTTTGTTTGTTGCAGACACATGATTAATATTTCATTTGCTGGGTTTTGTAGCCCTACAATAATTTTTTAACACTTTGAAAATCTCTCGAGAAAATAAAAATTAATTTTTCGTTTTTTGGACGTAACTTTTTTTATTAGCAGTGCTACGAATGGAGAACTTAATATTTGAATTCAGCTCAAAATTCCGCTTCCAACGAATATAAATTTGGCTTTACACGTTAAATGTCCCGGTTTTTTTATTTCTACCCGACTAATAACTACGATTTTCTTCACGCAGTTACGTAAAATAATTGATCATAAAAAATGAGATCATGATCAAATCCTTCTGATCATGGCCTAATGTTAAATATGAGAACCTGCTAAAATTATGCCTCCAGTTAAATTATTTAATTTAGTTAGAATAGGGGATTATCGATTAGGCAGCAAATTTTGTTTACATTTAACTTTTGTTTACATTCAATGTTTATATTGAAATTCATTTTAAGCGCTCCAAACTAATTTGTTTCTTCTTTTTTTAGGTAGTCAAATATAGACTCAATAAATCTTTCTCTCTCTCTCTCTTTCTTTCTCTCTCTCTCTCTCTCTCTCTCGTTTTCTCTCTCTCTTTTTCTCTCCCTTATTGCACTACCTACTAGCAGGTCCATATTATATAACGCCTCCACTCTTCTTATCTGGAAAGTACCCGAGGTACCGACTGGCCGTGAGTTTCTAACTACCCCTCTCCATTTAAGGGGTGCACGAGAAAGCTGGCGTCCATTCGTGTTGTGAAATACCATTCTTTCTTGAAGCTTATGCTTTGACGAGGTGGGCCCCCTATGCCTTACAAAGCTATTCTTTTTTGAAGGTTATGACTTGACGAGGTGGACCCCCTATGCTTTACAAAGCTACGTATAGTAGCATACAGGGCGAGTAAAATAAATGATAACACCTGCAAAATGTATGTACATCTTAGGCTATTATTAATATTTTCAAATCAAACTTTTACCAATTGCTAAAGGACTCATTTTTGATTGGATGGTCAATTTTAATCCACTTTAATACATGGATTGGCCAGTTATGTAAGTTTTAGCAGAGCAACCCCTCATTTTTGAGTGTACTGTAAATAAAAATTATTTTATATATTTTTATTTTGGCCCTGAAAAGGGTCGTTGTGGTGTAAGACCCTTTGGTGAACGACGATACGAGAGCTAGGGAACTGATCAGTTCCACTAGCTCGAAGCTATTCAAATATTGAACTCTCTCTCTCTCTCTCTCTCTCTCTCTCTCTCTCTCTTAGTGCACTGTTTACACTGCAGGCAGGTCCGTGGTATATAACGCCTCCACTTTTCTCTGTTTTACGCCTTCCTTTTCATTTCCGCAAACATGTATAAGCTTTACTGAGTGCATGCATCTTTAAATTATCTAACATACCTAATCTCGGCCGGCCCCTGCCTCTTTCTCCTTCCATTCTACCTTCTATGACCTCTATTAATAGATCTTTTCCTCTTAGAATGTGTCCTATCCTACCCTCCTTCCTATTTCTTAATACATTTATCAACTGTCTATCGATCTGTATCAACTCTCTCCAGAACTTCCTCACTTGCAAACTTTTGAGTCCAGCTAATCCTCTCCATTCTCTCCAAATCCACATTTCCAATGCCTCCAATTTCCTAGGTTTGGAGGCGCATTACCAAATATGGGACTAGGGGCATATGTTTGGTATACTAGGAGCCCTGTAAAATAGAAGGGGCCCGAAAAGGGAAGACCGTACACTAGCTGTCAATCTTCACTTTAACCACTTTAGCCACTTTAACCACTTTAACCAATGTATAAGAAGAAAAAAGAGTGCAAGTAAAAAATTGGAACTCTGTTCCACAGCAGTGATGCAAACAGCCTTGTCTTGGAGTGGCTTAAGCCCCCCCCCCACCACCGCCAAAATTAGGTCACTTTTGTAATATTCAATTAGTTCAGATCCGCTGAGTTTCTTCAGAGGTGAAAAATTAACTTACTTTTTTCCAAAACAAATTTATAGGATATTCAGTATTTTAGGTTTCCTCTCATTTTTGTATTTTTATGAGTTGAGGGGGGGGGAAGATACCTGGATACACTCACTCTATGAGCTGAGCGCAGTAGTGAACATTTTTCTCGAGTCCCCCTGCATAAATTTTTCTGGTTGCGTCTAATGTCCCGAAGAAGACGGGGCGTATGCAAAAATGCACATGTGATCGGTCCTCTCAAATAAAATTTGCCCCCCCCTTAAAAAAATTCGTGGAGCCGCCCCTGCTCATGTGGGTTCGAATCCCGGCCGCGCCCTGATAGATTTGAGAGTTAAAGCCTTCGGGCTTTTATCTATACGTACTGGACTGGTTATACCGAAAACGGAATATATCAATTGTCTAGTTGTTTAAAAATGTGGCATTAAAATCGACAGTGTCCTTCTGGTTGGGGCGACATTAGAGGGTTTCAGATGGAAGTAAACGTAATTAGAAATTAATTTAGGTAAGAACCTGATGTAATAACTGTAACTATTAATTAATTAATAATATTTTATCGAACAGGTTGATTAACAAATCTTTTTACTAATTAGCAAAATTCTGATCAATTACTTTTTACCTGTAATAATAACAATGAGCCCAATTCAACTTGGAGCTGGTATTCCAGGTGGCTGTGAGGCAGCTGTTCACGCTACTCGCCGTTTCGCTGAGTCAATGCCAGCTGATCACTTCGTGGTAAAGCTAGACTTCTGTAATGCTTTTAATTGCTTGAGTAGATCACGAATGCTCAGCGAAATACATCACAGGATACCAGAGCTGTATAGTTTCTGCCATCTAGCTTACTCAAGCCCTTCGTGGTTGAAGTTCGGAGACTGGTGCATTGAGTCACAGGAAGGAGTCCAACAAGGGGATCCCTTAGGGCCCATGCTGTTTTGCCTGACTATTCACCCTCTCCTTACTTCTCTCTCTAGCGATCTCACGGTGGGATACCTAGATGACATTACTCTAGGTGGTTGCGAGTCGTCGATTGCAAATGATGTACAGACTATCATCGACAGAGGCCAAGAATTTGGGCTTCAGTTGAATCGTACCAAGTGCGAAGTCATATCATCAGTTTGCAAATCTCCGGGCAACTCAGTTTTGTCATCATTTGTGCCAATGTGCCTATCCCATAGTTCTCTACTCGGCGCGCCACTCTCTGGAGAAGAAGCTACTACCACCGCTTTATCCAGTCGCCTTGAAGACCTCAAACGTACAGCATCACGCTTGAAGTCGCTAGCCGCTCATGATGCTTTAACAATCCTTCGCTTTTCTTTAAGTGCACCTAAACTTATGCACGTTCTGCGCTCTAGTCCGAGCTTCTCTAATCCGCGGCTTTTAGACTACGACGAGGCTCTTAGGCAATGCTTATGCGCCGTTATCAACGCAGATTTGTCTGTTTTGCAGTGGCAGCAAGCCAGTCTACCGGTGAGCATGGGTGGTCTTGGAATTCGTCTTGTTTCCCATATCGCGCCTTCAGCCTTTTTGGCATCAGCGATGGGAACGAGGCAGTTGCAAGACGCCATCCTTCATAAGTGCTCCCTTTCTGCCGATAGTTCCATTGACGTTGCGTTGTCAGTTTGGTCCAAAAGCCTCACCTCCAGTGCTCCACCTTCTACCTCAGTCAGTAGCCAGAAATCATGGGACCGTCCTATAGTGGATCGGATTTATAACAGTCTGTTAGAATCCCAGTCCAATGCAGTAGACAGAGCACGACTCCTAGCTGTATCAACTAAAAGAAGCAGCGACTGGCTTCACGCTCTCCCTGTTGCTTCTTGTGGGCTATTTTTAGACAATGAGGCGATTCGAGTAGCTGTTAGTTTCCGTTTAGGGGCGAAAACTTGCGAGCCTCACATGTGCCCCTGCGGTCATGAAGTCGACGCTTTAGGTCTCCACGGCCTCTCCTGCAAACGAAGCTCAGGTAGAATGTCTCGCCATCACAATTTAAATGACATAATATGGCGAGCACTTTCGAGAGCAGGCATCCCTTCCTCTAAGGAGCCAAGTGGGTTGTCCAGATCAGACGGCAAGCGTCCGGACGGCATGACTTTAGTGCCCTGGTGCAACGGTAAATGTGCCGTTTGGGACGTCACGGTCATTGACACTATGGCAAACTCCTACCTGAATACGACTTCAGTCACAGCCGGTGGGTGCTGCTGTTCATGCCGCCTCTAGGAAGTTGGATAAATACCGTGATCTGTCCTTAGGATATGAAGTTGTTCCGGTGGCTATTGAAACCATGGGCCCGATGAATCCCGAAGGAGTTGACTTTATTAATGGCATAGGCAGACTTATTGCAGAGCAAACCGGCGATAAGCGAGAGACATCTTTTCTTTGGCAAAGGCTTTCCATGACTTTGCAAAGATTTAATGCAGTCTGCTTCAGCAATTCTTTTAAGCCGATTGATGACCTCGAGTAGCCGGGCGGCGATTCAGCACGTATTGCTTGAATCGTTTTTATCAAACCCCAGGTTCTTTACACCGGGGTAAAAAAAAAAAAAAAAAAAAAAAATAACAATAATAATAATAATAATAATAATAATAATAATAATAATAATAATAATAATAATAATAATAATAACGCCTTGTGCGCCGTTATCAACGCAGATTTGTCTGATTTGCAGTGGCAGCAAGCCAGTTTACCGGTGAGCAAAGGTGGCCTTGGAATTCGTCTTGTTTCCCATATCGCGCCTTCAGCCTTCTTGGCATCAGCGATGAGAACGAGGCAGTTGCAAGACGCCATCCTTCATAAGTGCTCCCTTTCTGCCGATAGATCCATTGACGTTGCGTTGTCAGTTTGGTCCAAAAGCCTCACCTCCAGTGCTCCACCTTCTACCTCAGTCAGTAACCAGAAATCGTGGGACCGTCCTATAGTGGATCGGATTTATACCAGTCTGCTAGAATCCCAGTCCAATGCAGTAGACAGAGCACGACTCCTAGCTGTATCAACCAAAAGAATCAGCGACTGGCTTCACGCTCTCCCTGTTGCTTCTTGTGGGCTTCTTTTAGACAATGAGGCGATTCGAGTAGCCGTTAGTTTCCGTTTAGGGGCGAAAACTTGCGAGCCTCACATGTGCCCCTGCGGTTATGAAGTCGACGCTTTAGGTCTCCACGGCCTCTCCTGCAAACGAAGCTCAGGTAGAATGTCTCGCCATCACAATTTAAATGACTTAATATGGCGAGCACTTTCAAGAGCAGGTATCCCTTCCTCTAAGGAACCAAGTCGGTTGTCCAGATCAGACAGCAAGCGTCCGGACGGCTTGACTTTAGTGCCCTGGTGCAACGGTAAATGTGCCGTATGGGACGTCACGGTCATTGACACTATGGCAAACTCCTACCTGAATACGACTTCAGTCACAGCCGGTGGAGCTGCTGTTCATGCCGCCTCTAGGAAGTTGGATAAATACCGTGATCTGTCCTTAGGTTATGAAGTTGTTCCGGTGGCCATTGAAACCATGGGCCCGATGAATCCCGAGGGAGCTGACTTTATTAATGGCATAGGCAGACTTATTTCAGAGCAAAGCGGCGATAAACGAGAGACTTCTTTTCTTTGGCAAAGGCTTTCCATGACTTTGCAAGGATTTAATGCAGTCTGCTTCAATAATTCTTTTAAGCCGTTTGATGACCTCGAGTAGCCGGGCGGCGATTCAGCACGTATTGCTTGAATCGTTTTTATCAAACCCCAGGTTCTTTACACCGGGGTAAAAATAAAAATAAAAATAATTAAAAAAATTAAAATGTAATAATAATAATAATAATAAACCGTCTATGTATAAATATTATTATTAATTTTATTAAACGTTGCTGATCGCAGCAGCGGGTGACATTGCCCTGAATCCACAACTTTTGGCTCCAGCAGCGCCGTCTCCACCACGACGGTGACTCCCCTGAACAGGCGTTGTTGAGTCAGTTGTGAGAACTCTGCTGGAAGAAACGCTTTTAGAAATCATCGACCCTTTAATCTGGATAGCTGTTCCTAGAGAATTTTGGGAGCGAGTATCCGCTTGATTAGAGCTCTGATTTGTAAAACCCGATGAGCTCTGCCAGTCTCTAATCTTAAGAAAAACCAATGAAGAGAAAACCCCAATAAATCCAGATAATCTCTCTTAGAAAATCCTTCTTTGAACAGAACAAAAGCAAAAGGTTCGGGTGGAGGCCATTTCGTGATTCAATGTTTCGATGGTGATTCAAATTAATTTAATTAATCCAGGGGATTGTATCGTTTCACAATAGATGCGTAGGCTATATAGACTTGAATGTATAATAATAATAATAACACACATTATAGTGAATTGATCAACTATATTGATATCTATCACTTTTAATACCATATGTTATATCCGTTAGGCAATTTAGTCCATTTTCCGTGTAGCCAGTCCAGTGAATGTCTGAGATTTTACTCTCAGATCAGCGCGGCTGTGAATCGAACCCACGAGAGTTTGATTCACCTCTGAGTCTGTCATTTAAAGCTTCATGACGTTATCTGCACCCTTAACCACTGCGCTATTGAGACATTCAAAGTGTACTTTTACTTTCTTGAATCATCTAAAATTTCTTTTACGGAAAGTACTCTTCCAAGTACTTCCTCATCGCGACTATTTTTTGAGATTGGAGTGTAGCTCATAGTTCATTGTTGAATTTAATCCCTACCTCAAAATACTAGTGAGTACTAGGAAACACAGAATCATAATCGACCTTGTCCTTCTGGATGGGCGACAATAAAGGGTTTAATATGGAAATAAAGTAATTTATTTAAGTAAACACGCATTATAGTGAATAATCAGCTATGTTGATATCTATCACTTTTTTTTTAAATCACGTGTTTAATCCGTTAGGCAATTTAGACCATTTTCCGTAAAACCAATCCAGTGAATGTCCGAGATTTTACTCTCAGATCAGTGCTGCCGGGTTCGAACCCTCGAGGTTGCAATTCACCTCAGGATTTGTCATTTAAAACTTCATGACGTTACCCCTACGCTATTAAGACATTCAAATATATAAGACATTATTTATATTTTGACTTAACTTCTGTTATTATCGTAGGTAATTATTATATTTTATCGTATTGCTTGTTATTTTTAAAGCTATCAGATGTTATGTGACATACTTGAGTGTTATTTACGTATGATTAGTTGATGAATGAGTTGATAGTACGCTTGCTTTTTAAGCAGGACAGCACTGCTACGAATCCCTGCCAGACTGTCTCTGACAGTATAATTAGAGTGTGAAGACGACGTTAAATTTAACTTTACACAATTCCGTCAAAATGGAAGAATTGAGAACATCACTATTGCAGGATAATGTTAATCGTGATGATTAAAATTCAAATTGTAACCAGCGTTGCAAAGCTGATGCAAAGTTATTGTGAAAGTATGACGAAATTATTATTCATTTCATATTGCTCAAAATTTGCAGTATTGCAATGACTATTATTGGGATTTAATTGTTTTATAATATTTGAATTCAGAAAGCCCAGGTCATTGTATTATTGTGAAAGCTCCAAAACATGGTTTTTGAAATAAAATGTCAACAGTTTTAGCTTTAAAATGCACTATAAACACTGTATAACTTGAAGGTAGATCTTAGTGTGTACAAGGCTGTTGAAATGTCTGAAAAGTAGTTTTTTGTATCAACCAGAATAGCTAAATTGATGGATTTGAGTTATGATTTTTCTTGTATTTATATCATATCGTCTCTTGACGTCTCTGACATTGCCTTATGGCGAGGAACCGGACGTTAAATTCTTATTGATTGATTGATTGATTGATATGATTCCCTAATATGTGAATAGACCTTCATGTTTAAATGTTCATAAGGGTTGAGGGATAATATACAGCAACACAGCTAAGCCAGCACACTATGCTATCATGATGACTGTTTTGCTACTAAGATGACCATAATGTTCTAAGCAAAGATTTGGCCATTTTTGATGCAAATATGAAATGAAATATAAATTTATATACGTGTAAGTCTAAGACAGTGGGATTTAGCGCACTTCATTTAGTTGCGCGTCAATAAGCGAAGTTAAGCCTAAGTCAACCTGGGTCAGTACATGGTTGGGTACCACCATGGAAGGCCGAATGTTGACAGTTTGGAATGAAAAAATCCCATGGTGTTGAAAGGTCATTCTTAAATCGGCGCCGGCTGCAAAAACTGATGCACCATCAAAAGGCAACGGTTACTGATAATCATGGAGAGGAAGGAGGAAATTATCCTTAAGCAAGCATTCATGCTTCCTGACCCAGTGTGCCGTTAAGTTATGTTTTTACTGATTCAATTAATATCTTTTTTTGTGTAATGCTTTCAGACTGACAAACTGTAATAGAACCAAGTTATACAGTGAATGGTGATTATTGCAGAAATGCTGTAGTATGAGTTCTGAATTTTACTTTCGTTGGACCATTTCTTCAAAATATTCAATCTGTGGGGTGCGGAAAACAAGACGGGAGCCACTTTAGAATGTTTCGTAACATGGCTCGCTTCTGCAAGGAGCTGACAATTTGTGGCAAAGCAACTGTTTGGCCTGATGGTATGTAGGAATATCTTATTTGTGGGAGACTGAGTTGGTACAAATCTTTTCAGATTTTTAGATTTAATATCTAAATAAGGGAAATTCTATTATATTATTTAAAACATAATATATAAGAGCAATATTTTATTTATAAATAGCAACTGATGATGATATGGAAGGGTTGATTTGCATATATGTTTATCATTTTGTCGACTACTTGCTTTAATTTATTTATTTCCTTCTATTTTTGTGTATTTCAGGTTGTATTTCTGCATTTGAAAAATCATTCTGCTCATGTCAGAAATCTCAAGTGTACCTAAAACACACTCCTTACAGGGACGTCAGATCAATACAGTCGCATTTCCTGCCTTCACACAATGGTGTAGGGTATTGCAATTTTCTACAAGACTTCCTCACACTGCCTTACTCCAAAGAGAACCTATCCTTAGTCACCAGGCTGTATACAACAGCGACACGCAAAGATACTGTTTCTCTGATTAAATTTCATTCGTCGCATTTCTCTGCCAGTCATAACTCATCTAAGCACTCAAATACTGGATTAAACGGTTCTGCTGTAGCCAGCTTGCGTAATGCTACATTAGTGAGGCATTTCCATTACTCCACAGTAGAGTGTGCTAGAAATATTGAATCTCAGAAGCGACCTCTTAACCTAAGAGAGAAAAATCTAAAAGTGGGCAGTGGTAGTTTCAGTAGCGACAGTAAAAATTCTCCCGTGACACCTGCTGGCTGGAAATCTGGAAGTAGGCAAGAGACGCAGGAAATACGAGGGAATGTGGATCTTCTTGAATCTGGGAACAATTCTTCGCAGAACTTTGGTTCATCCACGAGTAAGAACACCGTGCCAGAGGGCCAGGCTTCAAATCTTCCAAAAGAGCCTGGTGTCGGTGCTACTGAAGGTGTCGGAAATGATGGCGGTGGAGTCGAAGGTGCGCCGGAGAAGATGGGATTGTTCAAAAGGTTTCATCACACCTATAAACAGTATGGGAAGATTCTAGTGGCGGTGCACTGTGCTACTTCCACAGTATGGGCTGCTGTGTTTTACTATGTTGCAATGAGGTGAGTGTATCTTGTGAATTATATAGTTAGTGGTGCACTTGTTGTCACATTGTTTTCTATTGATTTTGAAAATTAATCTCAAGTAATGGATTATAGTAATAGTTGAATAATTTCATAATTATTTATATTATATAGATAGAGGATAAATTGACAGTTATTTGAGATTAGTAGAGTGGTAGGAAACTAGTGACAGAGGTTTTGATTTTGAATCATGCCAACTATTTATAATTCACGTTGGTTAAAAAGACACTAAAACTAAAGTGACAACTTCTTTCTGGAACGTGTATCAAGTACAGGGATTGACCAGGATTTGAGCCTCAGAATTCTTGTACCTGACCCGCCGTCGCATATCTAACCAATGCTGTTATTGGCTCTGCCAAACTGTAGAGACATTATTTTTTTGTGCCACTGACTCGACCAGTCTTAAGTTATGTTATTATCTCTCAATTTATATAGCCCAAGTTTAATCGAGGTGCGTGCATACTATAATCTCCTTGTAGACATCGACTATGCTGCACGATAGATGCAACATTGTTACTGCAAACTATGGAAGATGTTTCTGAAATTAATCTAAATATACCTTTTGCTGAAATGATTTTGTTTATTTCTTAGAATGCCAAGTAAATACTAGCATTTAATTTTTCAGGACAACTTCAGATGCATCTGGCAGAAATGATCTAAGAATTGTTTAATGAACATTTAAGGGATATTTAGGTTTCAAATCTTGAGCAAGACTATTACATAAACAAATACAATTGAAGCAAATTAATGTACAGACTGACTGTAATAATTTGAGATGTTTACGTTTAGTGTGTGCGGCATGAGTTTTAAAATTATGTCTTATTATGCTCTGCCTCATAAAGCTGGTAAAGCTAATGTTAACATCTCCTCACTCGAAAGCGATGTCAGTGACGGGCGAGCCCAGGATTTGAACCCTGCATATACCTCATACAGGCTTTAAGAAGGTTAAGAAATTCAAGTTAGTCTTAACGTCAGTTTCGTCTCTGAAAGGATGATCAGTGACGGTCCTAATGGGTGAACCATTTTCACTCTTGCGGGCCCTAAATTATTCAGTAGTAATCTGTTAAAGTATCCATGTATTTAATAACCAAACAGTCATTATTTGATTGA
This sequence comes from Enchytraeus crypticus, assembly GCA_905160935.1. NCBI lineage: Eukaryota > Metazoa > Annelida > Clitellata > Enchytraeida > Enchytraeidae > Enchytraeus > Enchytraeus crypticus. The sequence continues at coordinate 79,699 of CAJHZI010000369.1, read as the reverse complement.
TAATTTGATTGATGGATTGATCTCCGCAGTGGTGTTGATGTGGAGCCGGCACTGAGATGGATTGGTGCGAGCGAGAAGATTATATCGTTCTACACAATGCCTGGCGTAGGCAATGCTGCTGTGGCGTATCTCTTCTACAAGATCGCCACTCCAGTTCGTTATCCCGTCACCATCGGAGGCACTCATCTTGCTGTCAAGTAAATCCTCATTTCTCTTATTCTACTCCCTGTCACTGGTGGTGTGACTGGTGGTGTAGACACTGGTGGTGTGACTGGTGGTGTAGACACTGGTGATGTCACAGGTGTAGACACTGGTGATGTCACAGGTTTAGACACTGGTGGTGCAACTGGTGATGTCTCTGTTGATGTCACTAATGATGTCACTGGTGGTGTCAATAGTGGTGTCACTGATGTTGTCACTGGTGGTGTCACTGGTGGTGTCACTGGTGGTGTCACTGGTGGTGTCACGGGTGGTGTCACTGGTGGTGTCACTGGTGATGTCACTGGTGATGTCACTGGTGGTGTGACTGGTGATGTCACTGGTGGTATCAAATATGGCAAAACATATGTGATCTGTTTATCAAGTAGTTGCCTGTGAAGCTATGGCTGCGTTGTTATTTATTATGTATTTGTTATTATTTTATATTTACACTCTGCAACCGGACTTCAGTCAATAAAGGGAATTGGTCATTCTGATCATGAATTTAATTACAATTAATTCCTGCCTACTTTTAAGCCGAACTTAATATATATCAGATATAAGTATAAGAAATTTAAGGAATTGTGCACTATTAAAATATAAGTTTTTTAAATTTAATTAGTTTTAAAATTATAATTTGTGATAGCCATGCTGTGTCCGTGTAACAGAAGAATAGACTTGCTGTGGACTGCATGTATCATAAAAGGTGACAAAATACTAGATCCAAACCATCGCCAGAAACGGCATTCGGTTGGTGATCGCCTAGCTACAGAATTTGCTACAGAATTTTCTAATCCAGATCCAGTTTGATAATTAATTAAAAATCGATAATTCATGAAAAGTAAAAGTCAAATTAAAATAGACTTAATAGATTACACGTAAAGGGTTTCTATAACATTGGATTTCACAGATAGAATGTTTTTATTTGTTAGATACTTGAGAAGGATGGGCTACATGCACCCTGTGGCCCAGGAGAACACCATTCGCTCCCTGATGAAGGAGGGCGGTACTCAAGCTAAGGACAAGTACAAACAGTACAAAGGACAGTACAAAGACTTCAGTACAAAGTACAAAGAGCGAAGGAAGAATGCGAAAAAACGAAAGAAGCAGAAATAATTTCCTTGATTGTATTTCGCAAGTTTATTATATTTAAATTTATTGTTTTGGTTGTACAGTAGTTAAATGATACTATAAAATTAATAAATTTTGGTAGGTCTTATAAATAGCCCTAAAAGAAAATATAATTTGATATATCAGCAGTCTAGCGAGAATCAACATTATTTTTTGTGACTAGATTAGGTTAATGATTACAAAATTTGGATTTATACTTGAATTCGATTAACAAATGCTAGTCTCGTTGCTGTGCGGTACTCAAAAAGAGAAAAATACTAAAACTTGTTGAGAAAAGTATACATAAATATATTTATTATTGAATGGCTAAAGACAGCCAAGGGAATATAGCGTAAAGGTTAGAGTGCTCGCCTAGGCAACAGGTTACCCAGGTTCTAAATTTAGGTCAGTCAACAGCAAATAGATACCCCTAAAATGATAGTCCCGTAGCAGAGCTTACTGCAATTGACTTATTAACTGCTAAAATACGATTATTCATGGAAACGAAGCAGTCTTGAAGACCGGCCACCAGGCCATGAGACTGCTATACTGCTATATAATTGATAGTTTAAACAAAATTCAGTTTTATTGTCTTAGACTAATGAATATCAGTGTAGAATAAGCCTTGTTTGATTCGCGCACCTATTGATTTGTTGCTAAACGCTTAACCGTTGACTGAAATTTATGCATATTAATGTGACTCGAGTCCGTTGATAAATAAAGAATTTTTTATATATATATATATATATATATATATATATATATATATATATATATATTATAAAGGATACAATTCAATCAAATCATGTGCTGCTAGATGAAGCTAAGAAGCTAACATCCAAGAGTGAATATTTATTATATTCTTTATTATATTCTCTCTTTATTATATTCTCTCTTTATTACATTCGTGCGGGCTAAGCTGATGGTTGGTTGGCAAGTTGTTCGAGAGTGTATCAGTAGGTGTAGATTCAGTGCCCTCCCCGTTACTGACATGCTATTGATCGAGAAAGAAACTGGCATTAAACTTGGCTATATCCTAGGTAAACTTATTAGCTATGTCTTTTGTACTACCATGTGGTCCAAGATAACCTTCATATTCAGCTGAAGAAATTCCATAATATAAAATAATTTTCTTGTTGGATCCATTCTCAGGTTGCAAAGCTTGTAGTCTATAATATGGAATTATTTATATTCTTAAACTCCAATTTAAACACATTTTCAGCCTATAAATATAATTAATCTACTATTTTAAAGATTAAATTAGTACAGGAGTCTTACAAACTCTAATCACCACAGGTTTAATCATAATTCTAAAACCATATAACCAAATATCACAAATCTCTATAATAACACTGTTGTCAACATATACACTGATATACATTTATCTATTAAAGACTCTTCTTTCTTCAGTCAAGCTGAACAGTTCATTCCACACTTCATGGCGACTCGCATATAGTTTACATACTGTTAGGCTACTTAGAGACAATATAGTATTACTACAATACAATGAGACTGTTGAGATGAATAGACGTCAATATAGTATTACTACAATACAATGAGACTGTTGAGATGAATAGACGTCAATATAGTATTACTACAATACAAATGAGACTGTTGAGATGAATAGACGTCAATATAGTATTACTACAATACAATGAGACTGTTGAGATGGATAGACGTCAATATAGTATTACTACAATACAATGAGACTGTTGAGATGTGTTGAGATGGATAGACGTCAATATAGTATTACTACAATACACTGAGACTTTGAGATGAATAGACGTGTATACTGCCTGTGGCGGAATGCACATTTGAATACAAAATAAATTATATTTAAAATAAGCACACTATAGTTAACAACTTCTTAGTCATAATGTCACGCATTTTTATGTTGACATGTCCCCTCACTAAAACACCATTTACCCTCCCCCTTGTGATTTGCTTCAGCTTCCAAAAATTCACTCAAGAAGCGGCTGTATGCCTAAAAAGTTCTCACTTTGTTTCTGAGGGAACAACTGGAAAAAAGTTAGGAAACTGGAAAAAGTTTACTTAAGTGCCTTTTAAAGAATTCATGTGCCCTTTAAAAGTTTTAATTTTGCCACACCTCCCCCCCCCCAGTAAAATTTCCTGAAGAAGCCAAGGGGTATGTATATATATATATATATATATATATATATATATATATATACATATATATCTGATGAGATATACTGTATATATTTACACTAAGAAGGAAATGAGAAAATGAAGTTAACAGGATAAGAAACTGTTTTCTTGCAATATATGATTGGATGTCTAATGAGATTAACAGCATCAGGTAAATATCTCACAGGAAGTATCTCTGAAGAAGGCACAACACAGAAATATGAACTGCTACCAATTTGGGCTAGTTGTTAGTACATTAGATTATCTCCCTACACGATTATAACTGTGCAGTTCTCTAATTCGACATCCTCACATCCAGGGGCAATTGTTCTCCAAGAGAAACACGAGAAAGCCAAGTTAAGAAACTGCCACAATTTGTTGCTCAATGTAGTTTTATTTAGTGACTGTTAAAACAAGAGTAGGGATTTCTACTTTAAACCTGCCGTTTTTGTTAACATTTACATATTTTATATATGTAGTTGTATTCTTAATATATTAAATCTAGTTTCCGAGGAATCGATTAATTTCACTTCCTACGTAATATCAAATTTTCAAAACATCGAATACTAGCAAATCCTTCATTAAAGCAAAACTTCACTCGCTCCAGTGTTAAGCACACTAGGACAGTCAGTAAGTGTAACTATCAGTATTACGCTGAAACAGCGTCGAATTTCTCCCAGTATAGTTTCAAGGCGCCAAACAAACCACTTATCTATTCATTAGGCTTATGGTATCGATAGCATGATCTTTCACTTTCATGCACAATAATCAATTAAACGTTACTGCAATTATGTCGAGTGGAGCAACACCTAAATGCATCAGTTTACATGTCTTATAAATCATAATTTACTGTAATGTAATTATATCGGGCGGGGCAATAGTTAAATGAATCATTGTACACTTCGTCTAAATCATAATCAGAATATTAATAGTAATTAAGCCGTGAGCATATTGCAGGGCGTGCTAAAGAACAAATGAGATATACAAAATATGAGGAAGTTGTTATAAATCAGAATGACAGACAAAACAAGAAAAAGCAAATGTAAAAATGATAATGACTATAGACCAGAATATAATGAGAGTAATATTAGGACTACATCAGTTATTAAAGCAGCCACGTCGGAAATCATTAGACGTTCCCAGAACGACGTAGGAGGTTAGAATTGCGCAAAAAAGCACAAATTAAGACCAACATGTGACTCAAAGTTAAACCATTACGGATTTCGTACTGAAAGATCACTGACAGAGTGAGAGTATAAAGAAATAAGGAACCGTAAGTATCAAAAAACACTTTAACATTTTTTAAAAACTAGTGGCAAAAGCTGAGATGTTTCAAGCAAGATTTAAAAATGTAATGCATTATAAGTAGTTTATATACTAGCTTATAAGATAATAATAGCTTAAATGCTGAATTTAAAGCAAACAAATTTTGAGTCACCTAGATCTAGTAAAATCAGATCTTGTTATGAACAGTGAATTAGAAAAGAATATAAACCCTATTTAGTTTTGAGCATTGAGCATAAAATAATTTAAAACTGCCATCAAACAGTAATGATTTAGCAAAATGAACAGGGTCAGAATATATAGCCTATATATATATATATATATACATGTATATATATATATATATATATATATATATATATATATATATATCTATATATATATATATATACATGTATATATATATATATATATATATATATATATATATACACACACACTATTTTCTGACCCTGTTCATTTTCATATGCATAAACACACACACACATATATATATATATATAATAAAGGTTTAACGTCCGTTTCCTCATACAAGGATGCTGTCAGGGACGTCAAATATATATATATATATATATATATATATATATATATATATATATATATATATATATATATATATATATACATACATGTATGTCATTGATAATACATATTAAACATTTGTTACATAATGACTTAATAATACATATAGAATACTAAAATGAAAAATATAAAAAATTATAATTATATAATAAACACTAATTACTCTCTCTGATATTCCTTATAAATTTCCATCCATCATCATCAGAAGCTAGCTAGCTTCTAATACATTAGTCATTAATTATCTGCAGATTAGCATCTCATAATCTGCATCTAAATTTACATCCATTTACAAAGAGTCATGGCTCAGAAAAACAATTTTAACTGGTAAAATTCTGTAACGGAAGAATCATCAACAATAATTAATTAACCAACGGCATCGTTAAAAAACATCGTGGCGTCTCAAGCGCGTACATTTATATAAACCAGTAACGATGGCTAATTAAGCGAGTTAGGCCAAATTGTAACGATGGCTAATTAAACGAGTTAGGCCAGATTATAAAGTGATATTCAAAATATTTCGCAACAGATAGGCCTACGCCAATGGTGCTGTTTCTGCAAAATAAAATGTATTTATATAATAGTACTTGTCAGCAGTGGATAAAGTGGGAATTGAGAGCTAGGGTAACGGCGAGAAATGTTTGGGCCCCCCTTTAATGCATTGACAGATCTACTAGTACACGTAAGCCTATCTAACAAGGGCCCCTAGCAGGGAACTCACCTCAGAAAAAATGAGAGATAATGGAATTGAATTCTCCCTGCATTCCCCTCCACTTTAGTCACTGTTTGTCAGTGCAATTTAGATCAGTTTAACATTACATTTCTAACAAAGCCACCTCATTCTAGAGATTATAGTGAATTGCAGTTTACTATTATCTCTAGAAATAATAGTTAATATAAGTGAAGTGCACTACTACGCTCCATCCAAGTTTCATTCACGCATAGCATGTGTAAATGAAGAACTAACGTAGAACTGAAACTACATTAGATAATATAATATACTATTAGCAACAGAGCCTGCAAAAGGATAACATAATATTTTACAACTTGAAAGAAAGTTAAAGTTTACATCTCAACGTTGTCCCAATAGATACCCATATCATATATGTACAATTGTACATGTACAACAATGGCTAACATTTCTTTATTTAGAGATATCAAATTCTACTCAGTACAGTACTACGACAGAACGCACAAATTTCCTACGAGCTACGACATTTCTCTAGAGATATTTCCTGTCTTGCGACACACGCTTTTCTTCTGCACGTCAACCCATTTTCTTCCTAGTATCTGAAAGTAAGATTATATAGAACAAGTTAGAACAAAAAAAAGCTGGTAAAGCTAAGTTTAACGTCAATTTCCTCATTCGAAAGCGATGTCTGTGACGGGCGAGCCCAGGATTTGAACCCACACATACTTATCCGCGGTCGAGTATCTTATCGACTTCGCCACTGGCTCCAGCCAAATAGAATAGCATAAGAATAAAAATTTTAAAATTTCTACAAAACCATTAGACTATAGTAAGTTTATGAAGCGTTGTTTATAAGATGAAAGTAAAATACTCGTGAATTCGTTGAGATACTTAGAAATTTTAATGTAATATTTCATAATTAAGTTCAATAAATAAAAGATTTACTATGAGTTTTGAAACACAATGAATTTACAAATTCTGTAAATAACTTTGCCTATTGCAGAGAAGAATTTTATTATTAATTACTTCCATTAATATATATAATAGATTCTTTTCATCCATTAGTTTATTTCACGTATAACAACCAATACCAACACTCACACAATGGAATAGAAGTAACTATCAAAATTAAAAAATAACAATAAAATTTTTTAAATAAATATTAAAATCCATAAATCATCATCATCTTCCCTTGAATTCTTTCTTTAACTAGGGTTGGGATTAGAAAATTTTGTAGCAATTTCTGAAGCTTAGGCGCTCACCGACTAAATCTTAGTGCTTTGTCACCTTTTGCAACACGAGCAGTCCATGGTTGGTCTAATCTTCAGCAACCCGAGGTATTTAAAATCAACAAAATAACAACCATACTTCAGAAATAGTAATTTGAATACATAAATAGGTACCTGTAGTAGTTTGGTTTGAAAGGTCCTGCCTTGCTCAAGCCGAGATACTTGGCCTGCTCTTCACTAAGCTCCGTCAAGTGAGCATCAAAGCTGGGTAGATGTAGGCTTGCCACGTACTCATCTGCAATATATCCATTAATAAATTATTCTTGGATTATATTCATAGCAGACCAGAAGTAGCATTTATTATTGACACTATATTGTTGACAATTGTACGGTAAATAACTTCTGTAAGTAGAGAAAACATATAATATCCTCGAAGAATATAAATAAAGTACAAATACCTTCAGGAAATAGAATCAGTTTCATTATAAATCAACTTAAACTCAAGACGAAAACAAAATTAACAAAATTAACAGGTTTAACGAAACTGTAAAACTAAGAACTATGTCTTAGACATCTCGTCATTTATTGCAATGCCAATTAGTTTCTCAGAGCTTTGAAATGATCATCTTCATCACCTTCCCTTGAATCCAAGTTAAGCTAGGGTTGGAATATCCTAGAGGTTTGAAGTGATAAATCAGAAAAGATAAAAGGACATAAAAATAGTGTCGTTACAGTGATACTTAGATCGTCAGGGATATTTTGAATAAAAAGTAGAGGAAGGTGAGTTATACAGCAAAACTGAAGAGCTCTGAGGAGACAGCAAGTAGAGGAAGATGAGCAATACAGCAAAAAAGTTAAAACTGAGGAGCTGTGAGGAGACAGGAGAAGGTGACGATGATGATTTCCTTTGTATATTACTGTGTGTTAAGTTTTCACTTGTGCTTTGGTTTGCTACCTTTGGATAAAATAAAGATTGATATAAATACGTCGGTAATACATCGGAACAGCAAAAAAGAAGCCACTTATTATATATAACACATTTCCAATAAAATCACTACTAACCCATTTTCTTAGGCAAGAGGTACACGTCCTGCTTATATCTAGCACCTGGAGCATTGAAGAGTTCAATGAGTGCAAGTGCCTGAGTGGCTGCAGTCACAGACACAACAAAAGATGGGACGCTGGAACAACTGAGGTTCAAGAGACGTCCCTGCAAATATAAGCATCACAGAATAATATGATTCTCCAGTTAATTAATTGATTAATTAATTCTAATAACACAGGATTAATTGGAGTAATTAATTGCAAGAGCTTAATAATTAATTATAATTATTATAATAATATTATAATATATTATATTACAATAATAATATATTAATTAATAATTATAATTAATAATTAATGAAGGCTAAGTCAAAGTTGAGCTCAACAACGAGCTCAAACAAACTTATGCTTAATTATTAATTATTTAATGACTGGATACTTTAGATAAATATTGCCTCTATAATGAAATCAAAATGGTCGAATAAAAGTAGATACTTCAAATTTATAATGGTGTAAAATTTTACACAGCAGTTTACAGAATAAAGGATTAGCATTAAACTGTCATCAAAAGGACCACTAAGTGATTGAATGAAAATTATAGAGAGATCAATAAAATCTTTGTTATTATTATTATTTTTATTAATAACGAAAACTTATATAGCAGTGTCATGGCCGAACTCGGGCTTCGAGACTACTTTACAGGAAGAGTTCAATAGTAAAATAACAATTACATTTAAATTAATATCTAAAGTAGTAAAAATTTCCACATATGAGCGGAACTTTATGCTATCCAGCAACACTCTTTTACACTTGTTTGTACCACCTAAGCCATTGGCATAATCGTTTAGGCTCAGCTGAACCATTGGCATAATCGTTTAGGCTCAGCTGAACCATTGGCATAATCGTTTAGGCTATCATATTCTTTCACGAGAGAACTACGTTTTATTTCAAAAATATACTCAAATATGCACACACACAATAGGCCGTCAAAGAGGTTTAAAAACCTTTCTAGTTGATCACCCATCATGCATGCATAAAATGATTAGTATTAAACTGTAATCTTTTACACTAGGCTAAGCTCCACGTCAGTTTCATCTCGTCAGTTTCACGAGATGAAACTGACGTTCAACTCGGCAGTATCTTCGCATTCTTTGATTATACTCTTAGTCCAATGCTCTATACAAACCTCAGCCAAGAGAATGATGCGCTTTCCATCAGGCCATATGATGTGGTCCACCTGAGATCTTACCCTCTCCCACGTCAGGTCATGCGTTCTTAAACTGTTCTATAAGCAACAACAACAACAACAACATCAGGCCAAATGATATGTTCTACGTGAGATCTTAACTGAGATCTCCCATCAAGTCCTACGTTCTTAAACGGTTCAATACACGACAACAACAACAATAGCATCAATATCAGCCGATATGATGTAATCAAAATGGGATCTTACCCTATCCCACGTCAAGTCACGCGTTCTTAAACTGTTCTATACATGACAACAACAACAACAACAACCTGTAATAACTTTATCATTTTTGTACAGTTTTGTACGGCATAAGTAACAACAAAAAGTACGAAGAATTATCATCTCTGCATAGTTCTATACTTAAAATTAATGACAACAACAACAAAGCTGTAACAGCATTATGACTGCTGTACAGTTCAATCTAGTGTACTGCCAAATGGCAGATCCTAGGTACATATTCGTACTCAGAGTGAGCTTTCACGTTCCACAAAGAGCATCAACAAGTTAATCATTTCACAAAGGCTTCCTTATCCATTCCATATCTTATGTAGCCTATAGCTTGGGAAAATATGACTTCTGAGGTCGTTTCCCATTACCTTCCTCAGTTTTTGCTCAGTCGCCCAATAAGACATGTGCAGGTACAGTTGTTCTAATCTTCAGAATCCCGGACACAACACGGGATGCAATATTATATATATTTTACATATATATATATTATTCCATTATATAGGGTGTCGCATAAGTTCGTATACCGTTTTCAAATCACATCTATTATACACGAATACGAAATTTTATGAACATGCGACCTTTACTAGCCGAATTACTGCAATTTGAAAACGGTATACGAACTTATGCGACACCCTATACATAACATAACATAACGGCACCCTGGGTCAGGAAGCACAGATGCTTGTTTAAGACCCATTTCCTCTTTCCTCTCCATGGTTATTAGTAATCGTTGCCTTTTGATGGCGCATCGATTGCAGCCATTCCATTATACAAGTTAATGAAAACAGAATAGCAACACAATAAAAAGTACAATTATATTCAGTACATACCACATCAATCTCCATGTTAGAATGTCCCATGTTACACACAATGCAACCATTCTTCATCTTGTCCATGTGTTCACGTGTTACTACATTCTTGTTTCCTATCCAATAAAATACATCTTAGTAATAGACTTTATAGCAACACATTCTAGTAGCATAATGAAGATATATTTATAGCGTCACATATCTAAGACATTGCAAGATCATACCTGGAGGCATTAGCCTATATTCAATATTAAATGAATAGGATAAAGTTTGGTGTAACATCCGTGTCATATTTCGGAAGTAAGACCGAGCACTGTATTTGAACTCAACACCTACTGATCAATAGATCGAAATCTAACTGATGACTAGGAGAGATTATTTTGATTGGCATTGGAACTGTGGTTAAGAAGAATGATAGAAAGATTAATTGAACTCAAAACATAACAACTGAAGAAGATCTAGAGAGAGTAGGCACAGAATATATAGATAGACAGTTAATAAATATGATAAGAACTAGAAAGGCCGAATAGGACATATTATAAATGGAGAGAATGGATTGCTGAGGGATTTACTAGAAGGAAGAATGCAAGGGAAAAGAGTTAGGTGCAGATCAGGTCATGGGATGTTGGATGATTTGATCAATTCAAAAAAGCAGATGAAGAGAAAGGTTCACGACAGGATTAGAAGAGTTATATGCCATGGACCTGCCATTAGGCAGTGTAGTTGAAGAAAAAGAAAAAACTCATTCCATACATGACATACGTTGTTGTTAACGGGCAACAAAGGAACAATTCTTTAGATTCTATTGTTATAACGATAACTCTTGTATATTATCATTGTCGATTTATTGCTTGCAATTTTGCTGAAAATTGAGACGCCCTAGCCCAGTAGGTTCTGCTAACTTTAAACAAGAGTTTGTTACCTGTGCAGGTGATGACAATGTCGACGTTTCTCACAACCTCGTTCAACTTGACTACCTTCAGCCCGTCCATGCTGCACAGAACAGCGATAATCTTATAGCACGAAAGATCAAAGCTAGCGAGAATATTATAACTCGTCAAATAGTACTCCAATTACCCTATCCAAAACACTTAATTTCAGTGGTAAATAACTTTTTAAATTTAATATATACATAACATCATCTTCATCATCATCTTTCCTTGAATCCCAGTTTAACTAGGTTCGGGATACGAAAAGACCTTCATTTTTACATTCGTTTTAGAAAATATTGTAGCAATTTCTGGAACCTAGGCACTCACCAACTGAGTGACCTTTATGACGTTGGTTTGGATCTTAGAGCTTTGTTGCCTTTTACGACACGTGCAGTCTACGGTTGGTCTATTCATCAGCAAATAGGACACGACATGGGTAAATATATACATAGCCTTAAAGTAATTTAATACAACTAATACTAAACATTCTACACCTTTTTACCTTGTAGTTACACCTTTCAACTGCCTAATCTTCCTAATATAATTCAAAGATTTGCAGATTAGACATATTTCAGATATCTGTGAAAACAATAAAAAATAATCCATGATACTGGATAGGAATTCCGACTAAAGGCAAAAGGAGCTTTCCCGGTGTTAATACTAATATTAAAGATCATCAGCAATCCTGTTCAGTCTAAACCAAATAAAATCACCAATGTCGATACAGGAAACTTCTATTTTTTTCTTTTGCTCAGTATACAGAAGTACCCAAAACAGTTGTATTCTTTCTGTCTTGCTCAAGTATCTAAAACTTTGAATAATCTAACCTGGTAGTATGTCGACAGGTCATCTGACTACAGATCAGCAGGTACAGGGTTCAAATGCGATTCTCGTCTCCTCACAGCTCGTGAGACAGGAAACATCGCAAAGGCTTTAGTTTTTAGGCTCTATAGTGCTCTATGTTGTCATGGGAGACAGTAGCACTCTAATTGTTTTTGTTGTTACTTTAATAACGCTATATATTTATATATATATATGACAAGTACTAACCAAGCCTGCAGAGCACAGATGGGATCAATCTCTGTAACACTGACTATAGCTCCCTGTCCTTTCAGTGCAGCACAGCAACCCTTGCCGACCTATTAGAATGCAGAAGAACCAATAAAATATTTAATAGACCTAGTTACACAACAACATAGCAGTTCTATTAATAAGTTTACAAAATATACTATTAGCAGTACAATAATGCTCGTGACCTTAAGACATTTATATAAACAGCTAACTAAATAAGTATGACGATCACAGAAAACACTTTCAAAGTTTGATCACAGTGAAATACACTTATCCAGTTATTTGACCCGGCAGCTATTCGGATCAACAAAAGCCTACAAAAAGGTGTTAATTTCATCGAACTCTATTCGCCACTATTTGAACACTACAGTAGTCTCTTCAACCCTCCTCCTCCACTGATCCCAGTCCATAGCAGATTAATACACATTATTATCCGCAAGACTGAATTTAACATCTACTATATCTAGGTCTTTATTGCATAGCTTAATTTAGTTGTGCTTAATTAAGTTTTGTACTCAATTTGGTTTGTTATCAGAAAAAAAACTTAAAAAAAACTAACAAAAATAAAAGAAAGAAAAACTACAATAAAACTACGAATTACAAAAAACTTCTGGATTTTCATACTGCTAGCCCGCCCCTGGTAAAGACTTCATCTGTTTTCAACTGGTTTTTAATTTGTACTCTAGTACAAATGTTTATATTAAAGTCGGAGGATCATAGAATTCTATCTGGTTCCGCTGGAAAACACAGGTTCAAGTTCAAGAACAGCTCTTGCCTGACAGCATGTTAGATGAAGAAAACGATGCAAAACCCATGAGGATTACGTAATAATAATAATAATAATAATAATAATAATAACACATATTAGAGGGAAATGATCAACTACGTTGATATCTAGCACTTTTAATACCACATGTTAAATCTGTTAGGCAATTTTGTCCATTTTCTGTATAACCAGTCCAGTAAATGTCCGAGATTTTACTCTTGAGTTCAGCGCGGCTGGGATTCAAACCCATGAGGGTTCAATTCACCCAGGGTATCTCATTTGAAACTTCATGACGTTATTTGCGCTATTGAGCCATTCATATATGTATATAGCAGATAAGCAGTGTCACACGTAAGAAGATTAGCATTACCTCTCCGTAGCCGCACACCACAACCTGTCTTCCACCAAACATTACATCAGTCGTGCGTTTCAACCTGAAAGCAAAACATGTTAAATAATCAGGAGTGAATTAGAGCTACTGATAGCGAGAAGACATTATAGAGTAGCAGAATATCGAGTAATAGCAGCAATTGTCACATAAACAAACATTGAAAACAAGTAATTGAAGGAGTGAAGCAAAAAAATTTCATTTGAGTTCAATCGCCTAAATTATTTGTGACGAAAATTACATCTTTTAAATATAAAAAATAATCAATAAAATTGTATGCAACATATTGTAAACAAATACTTAATTAAGATTATTATAAATATTAATCAACATGTTGTGCCCGGGTTGTTTGAAGAATTGACCAACTGGTGACTACTCGTATTGTAAAAGGCGACTAAAAACTAAGATCCACACCAACATCAGAAAGGGCATTCGGTTGGTGAGCGCCTAGGCTCCAGAAATTGCTACAAAAAATTTAAACGAATGGAAGAGTCTCCAATAGGGGATTGACTGATGGATGACATGATGTAGGACAGAGAGGATTTGAGGCAGTCTATTCATATCCCAACCCTAGTTAAACTGGGATTAAGGGAAGATGATGATGATGATAAATATTAATCAACATGTTATAATTATTGACCTAAATGTCTTCACTAAATCACTGCTTATTTGAACCAATTATAATTATAGGCTTCACGTCAAAAGTAGATTTAGTTGGTTTATGCCTCCATACATATATTTCAGTTACAGAAAGCAGTTAATTGTATACTGACATTAAACCCGAACTCAGGTTTCAGGATTGTGAGGCGCAAGAAATTAAATTGAAAAAAGACAAGAAATTAAAGTGAGAAAAGGTTGCAAGAAATTAAACTGAGAAAAGGTTGCATTACAAAACCGTTGGATATATGACTACTTACGCATCTAATATTGATTCTCTGCAGCTGTAGAGATTATCAAACTTCGTCTGCAAACACACAGGCACACAGCATGGCACATTAAGATAGAAAGTGAAGTAGTTAAATTAGAGAACCAATAGCACAAAAATAAGCTGTCTCTGATATCAGCTTTGGATAGGAAACGAATGTTAAATTTGTTGTCATTAGTAGGTTATAAATAATAACACTAAAGAGTAGCAAATCTCATACAAAGAAGTGTGCATCGACTAAAACAGAGAATAAATTTTTTATAGAAAATATCTTTGCCTATACACTCATTTTTATTGATATCACATTGCCTCAAAACTGTAAATTTATTACGCATAAAAGTTATTAAATTGAAGAAATCACATAACCAAACGGCATCAGAAGTTTATAGGGGTAAAGTCAATTTTCTTAATTCTTTCTCTCAAACAACACATGAACATTGTATACATGTTCTATACATGTATACAACACATAGAAAATTCTTCTGATGGAGATAATGAGCCACATCTACATAACAGTGACTGCAAGGGAAGACGACGACCTCTCTCTTCAGTGCACTGCAAGTAGCAGGGTCAAGGTACATATTCATATTCAAAAAAGTCTGCTTTCTTGCTCCATAAGAGCACTCCTTAGATCAAGAAGTTAATCCCTTCACACAGTCTATGCCTGATCTATACCTTATGTATACCTATGCCTGTAGCTTGGGAAAAGTATAGCTTCTGAGGTGGTTTCCTGTTGTCTTCCTCAATTCACGATGATAACCGTGAATATAACTAAAATAAATAAGAGTGCAGCAAGGCTCGTTACCTTGGTAACGGAATCGTTTACGTTCATGGCAGGGACGGTGAGTTTGCCGGATTTCGACAGCTGATAGAGACGATGCACTCCCGTGATGCTCTCCTCGACGATACCCTTTATCATGCTGAATATAGCCGGGTACTTCTTCAGCATCAGGTGAGTGGCGTCACCGCCGTCATCCAATATCTTACACAATCAATCAATCAATATCTTAAACAATCAATCAATCAATATCTTAAATAATCAATCAATCAATATCTTAAACAATCAATCAATCAATATCTTAAATAATCAATCAATCAATATCTTAAACAATCAATCAATATCTTAAATAATCAATCAATCAATATCTTAAACAATCAATCAATCAATATCTTAAACAATCAATCAATCAATATCTTAAATAATCAATCAATATCTTAAACAATCAATTAATCAATATCTTAAATAATCAATCAATCAATATCTTAAATAATCAAAATCTTAAATAATCAATCAATCAATATCTTAAACAATCAATCAATCAATATCTTAAACAATCAATCAATCAATATCGTAAATAATCAATCAATCAATATCTTAAGCAATCAATCAATCAATATTTTAAACAATCAATCAATCAATAATACACTCAATAGAGAAGTTAATCAATTAAACAAATAAGCAGTAAAGCAGTTAAATAAGAAACGGTCTCAACACGCCCATCAACTAATACACTGAAGGAAACAAAGACCCTAAGCTCAGTTTTATTTGGTTCTTCATACCAAGTTAGGCTGCCAGTTATCGGTGTTGATACAGCGATCAATGCACCACCAGAAGTCATCTTCAGACTCTCCCTTCCACGAAAACACCGGGTACCCTGCTTCTGCCAGAGCTGCTGCTACCTCATTCTACACATACAATACAGTGAAATACAATGCATCACAATATAATACCCGTCTCTTTCCGCCACAGGTCTAAATTTTGACCCGCTTGCCTTGGATCTTGTACTTGCACTGTTTTGATCTCGCTTTCTTTTGTGGTCTCTGTGTACTCAGTCGTCATCGTGTGGTGCTTTGGCGCCTGTTTTTGCAGAGTCTGCAAGAGACGACCCTGACATTGCCTTATGGCGAAGAACTGGACGCTAAATTCTTATTGATAATGATTGATTGACAGTAACACAACACCACTGAAAATAGTCTATCTACTTTTCATTCAATAAACAATGAATAGCCTGCTTCTAGCAAAGCTCTAATTACGATATTGTATTGAATACAATACAACGCAATACAATTTAGTGCAGTAAAATAAAATCTAAAACCTCAAGCTATTCTCAAGTGCCCTGTAAAACCCTGGCTGCCCTAACTCGGTCAGGAGCCACAGGCTGCAATAACTCTGTCAGGGCTGCTCTAACTCTGTCAGGGGTACAGGGCTACTCTAACTCTGTCAGGAGTACAGGGCTGCTCTAACTATATCAGGGGTACAGAGCTGCTCTAACTCTGTCAGGAGTACAGGGCTGCTCTAACTCTGCCAGGGGTACAGGGCTGCAGTCAAATTCTCGTAATTACAATGCAGAATTTCACGCATGCAGTATATTATTACATAGAATCAGGCAAAACGAACAAAATGACAAATTATTAATGAATAGCCACTTTGTATTAATGAATTGCAACATTATTAGAAATACTTATTAGTAACTATACTATAGTAGCTCTATGATATTGCACTGCAGTAATTTGCTCTATCATATTTTGAATAAGAGTGCAAAGTTTGGCAGAGGAGGTCTTAAATTACTGTAGTAAGTTTTAAATAAGAAATGAACACAATATATATATTCTAAGCTGTCATAAAAGTAATGCCTAATTATCTCATTAAAGCACACGCATGCTTAACAATATTTGCAGAACTCTAACAATCTTAAACTCCCCTGTAAAAACACTGAATATAAAAATTTCAAGACTTTATGAAAAAGCTGGTAAAGCTAATGTTAATGTCAGTTTCCTCACTCGAAAGCGATGTCAGTGACGGACGAGCCCAGGATCTGAACCCCTCACATACTGATCCGCGGCCGAATATTCATACAAATACATACATAGTTTTAATAGATGGTCAACCATATACCAACACAGAGAAATGCCCATACATACAAACCTGTGTTGAGTAGATGTTGCACGCAGCCCATCTAACTTGAGCCCCTAGAGCAACAAGCGTTTCGATCAGCACCTAACAATCGTAGCAACAACAATAAAAAAAATTTAATAAAATTAACACTGATTAATTCCATTTTAAAATACTATATGAATATTCGAGCCAGCAGTATAATCGGTTAGATGTCTGAGTGCAAATCATTAGGCAGAGTGTCCAAACTGACGTGCTTCCTAGACACGAAAAGGACATTTAATTCAACATTAGCCTTTTTAAACTAGGAAATCAAAGACGATCATACGCAGTTTCTTTGTTGAAGAATTTAAAGGAACCTCAAGCTAGATTTCACGTTAATTTCCAGCCTCAAAAGGAAGTCAATAATGCGGCAAACTTTTAATTCGAACCCCTAGGCTACAAACATGCACACTATCTCCCAACCCCTCCTCTATTCTCTCTGTTGACAGATTCAAGGAACATATTCCTTCCCATAGCCGAGTGACGAAACTGACGTTAACGTTAGCTTTCTTTTAGTGGTCCCAACGCTCGATTGCATATTTTTGCTAATATGATCAA
Source organism: Enchytraeus crypticus (assembly GCA_905160935.1). NCBI lineage: Eukaryota > Metazoa > Annelida > Clitellata > Enchytraeida > Enchytraeidae > Enchytraeus > Enchytraeus crypticus. Next base: position 61,555 of record CAJHZI010000369.1, on the reverse strand, counting down.
ACATAAAATTAGCTTATTTTCTAATACATCAAATTGAAACAGAATGAAAGAGACAATACATACAGCTGTCTGCGCAGTAATATGGGTGCATCCAACGATCTTGGCTCCGGCCAATGGCTTGTCACCCTGGGCTCTCTTGCGTAGGGCCACCAGCCCAGACATTTCTGATACGAACAACAACACATGAGACAAAAAAGCTAAAAAAGTAAAGCTAAGGTTAACGTCAGTTTCCTCACTCGAAAGCGATGTCAGTGACGGGCGAGCCCAGGATTTGAACCCGTATCAACTGATCCGCGGTCGAGTATCTTACCGACTTCGCCACTGGCTCCAGCCTAACAACAACAACATGAGTCAGGAGACAACAACAAGACGAGTCATGAGACAACAATAACACGAGTCATGAGACAACAACAACAATAGTTATGAGACAACAACAACACGAGTCATGAGACAACAACAACACGAGTCATGAGACAACAACAACACGAGTCATGAGACAACATGCATGTGTGAAGCGATAATATAGGCTAAAAAATTAGCATTTAAATATTCCGCAATTATTTGAAAATAAAATTAATTAACTTCATCATCAAATAATTAATAAAATAAAATAAAATAATATTAAGCATGATGTCCCAAAAGCGAAAAGAACCTGTAATTGAAATATAATTTCGAGTGTTGGCATATTTTAAAAGAGTAAGGTCAATGAGGATGAAGCCTCACCCTGCTCGGCGATCTCAATCTCTCGACGACCGAACGCCGCCTGCTGAATGTTCCTCACGCAGAAGTCCTCAAAGCCCCTCGAGCTCTTCTGATGCTTCTCCCTGGGGTTGACCTCGTCCTCGTCCGATGAACTTCCCGTATAGGACGCTGTCAGAAATAGCATAGAGCAAACAATCAGTGTCATCGTCGTCCATGACAATATCGAACAAGTATAGGATTCTGTCAGGAATAGCATAGAGAATATTATACAGCAAACAATTAGTGTCATCGTCGTCCACGACAACATCGATCAAGTATAGGACGTTGTCAGGAATGGCATAGAGAATAACGTACAGCAAATAATTAGTGTCATGACAACACCGCACAAGAAAAGGATGCTGTCACGAACAGCAGAGAGAATATCACAAGGCAAAAAAATTAGTGTCATCGTCGTCCATGACAACATCGAACAAGTATAGGACGCTGTCAGAATAGCACAGAGAATAAAGTACAGCAAACAACAACAAACAATTAGAGTGCCATCGTCATCCATGACAACATCGAACAAGAAGGAACAAAAGTCAAGCCGACGAGCAAGAAATAGAGTTGATTGTATAAAAAACTGAGAGTTGATTGTAGAAAAATAGAGTTAGTTATTCGTATAGAAATTTGCAGATTATAATCTCATATATCGTAACGCTACAGTCCGAGTTTAACGTCAATTTCCTGTCTCGAAAGTATGAGTAACACAACAACACTGAAAACGAGCAAAAACATCTCCTACAACCAACCCTATAAACCCTGACATCTACTACTAGCAAGCCTGACATCTACTACCAACTCTGACAACTACTACTAGCAACCCTGACATCTACTACTAGCAACCCTGACATCTACTACTAGCAAGCCTGACATCTACTAGTATCAACCCTGACATCTCCTACTACCAACCCTGGCATCTACTACTAGCAACCCTGACATATACTACTAGCAACCCTGACATCTACAACTAGCAACCCTGACAACTACTACTAGCAACCCTGACATCTACAACTAGCAAGCCTGACATCTACTACAAGCAACACTGACATCTACTACTAGCAACCCTGACATCTACAACTAGCAAGCCTGACATCTACTACAAGCAACCCTGACATCTACTACTAGCAACCCTGACATCTCCTTCTAACAAGCCTGACATCTCCTTCTAACAAGCCTGACATCTACTACTAGCAACCCTGACATCTGCTATTAGCAACCCTGACATTTACTACTATCAACCCTGACATCTGCTACTAGCAACCCTGACATCTGCTACTAGCAACCTTGACATCTACTACTAGCAACCCTGACATCTACTACTAGCAACCCTGACATCTACTACTAGCAACTTCGACATCCACTAAATGATCATGCTAATGATCAACCCCACAATGCAATACAATGACGTAATCTTTCCATCTAAACGTGTTCTTCTAAAACTGCCGGTTCAAGTATAGACTCTTATCAAAGGGGATATTGACGAAAACAGTTCGCTGAAGATTTAACCATTGTACCTGATCATCAGACAGGCTACCAAATCGGCCATTCAACCAGTATTTAAAGACAGCAAAAGCAGATCTACAGTGTTCAGCTGATTATTTTTGAGAACTCTGCGCAGCTACGCAGTGGTCGCTAAGTCTACAAGAGAACTGCTTCAGCAAACAAGGAGATATGAAAGCAAACGACTACGAGAGAAAATAATTCAATAGATAGCGTAGCGGCGACATTTACATAGAGCTTCAAGTCAAGAAATGACGTTGACAACTGGTTACCACCGATATTATATTACGAACGATGATGTTATGGACAAATACGTCCATACCAAAATTTATTTAGAATGTAAAAACTAAATTAAGGTGTCTAACAATACATGGTATTATTAGTCGATGTCGCCACTGGCTCCAGCCATGCCATAATATATATATATATATATATATATATATATATATATATATATATATATATATATACACATACATATATATATATATATATATATATATATATATATATATATATATAATACATATATGACACACACATATGTATTATGCTCTATTTCTTGATTTATTCTCTATACTAGTTTGATTACATATAAATGAATCGTGATGTAGTGTCGTTAGTTGTAGTTATCCTTTCCATCATTAGGGCGCTACAGTCTCCACTACAAACACTCGACGATCACCAGCAGTCATTAGTGCTATCCACCAAGTCCAAGAATATAGTATATAATATATATATATATATATATATATATATATATCTATATATATATTATATATATTATATATATATATATATATATAATCAATATATATTCTGTATATTATATATATATATATATATATATATATATATATATATAATATACAGAGTATATATTGATTTTTGCACGCAGCTGCCATACGAATTTAATTAGAACCTGCTTAATGGACAGACAGCCTTGTCAATACCGAGTATATTATTCCATACACTAACCGCCGTGTGGCTTAAAATAATAGCCTAAATTTATTATTATTATTATAGCAATTATATATTATAATAGCCTATGACGTGTTTAAAGCTATTTGCTATCACACTCACGAATCAGAGCTCCATCAATCAACAACTTTATCTCATCAGGACACATTAGCATACAATTCAGCGTAGATGAAAATTTTGGCTTGGCTTCCGAAGTAATTTTCCATTGCTTTACTCAACTTCTTCTTAGATCTCTCACAACGTATAGACTGCACTTAGCATTTCTTTCTATGAATCAGAAACCCGTACAGAGCAGCTAAGGAAATCGTTACATTTCCACATGCTAACTGCTTCACGATCAATCCAAATCAATATGAATCATAATCAGGTGAAGGTAATGAAAAAAGGTAATTAATCAGAGCTAATTATATTTCCCACATTGCAGTAAACAAATTAGATCAGATAGTATTAGTAGACGTAGATGGAATCATCCAGTCTTATTGTTTGCTGTCCTGTTGTATGCAGATATAAATGCATTGAAATACTATTAGTTGAAGTCCGGAATGCACCCAATCGATTTTTTGAAGTATCATCTTAAGTAGTTAATTATCCGTCTTTTTTCGCTACTTAATTACATCAATGCCATTTCCTAATTTGAAAATATTCAATTGTATGGCTATCAACGGCTTTTCTGTAATTAGTAATGTAATAGAAATTTCTATTTCTGACTTAAGTCGACTCTGCTATAACTGCTAATTATGGTATTACCGAACAGAGCTATGGCTCTATTATGGTAGCCTCTTTCGCATTGTTATTTGTTTATCTAACTACTTGCACGTTCCTATTGTTTGTATAATCTGTGCTGTGGTGAACAAATAAATGATACTTAACAAAAAAATGTATCAATCAATAACAAAAATAAAAATTAGAATATTACTGTAGTCAATGACTACATCGAGAGCTATGAAACCACAAGCCAGGCCTCTCTCTCATAGTGCATTGCCTACTGGCAGGTCCATGGTATATAACGCATCCACTCTTCTCTGTCTTACGCTTTACTCTTCATTTCCACATAGAGGAATCCAGGCCATCGCGAAAAAAGGTGGTACAATAACGCTGAAAATCCAATACCAAAAAAAAATCCCCCCCACCTCATCATACCTGTCTAACACTGCTCACAGCTCCACCTCATCCTACCTGTCTCACACTGCTCATAGCCCCCCCCCCACCTCATCCTACCTGTCTCACACTGCTCATAGCTCCCCCCACCTCATCCTACCTGTCTCACACTGCTCACAGCTCCCACCCACCTCATCCTACCTGTCTCATACTGCTCACAGCTCCCCCACCTCATCCTACCTGTCTCGGACTGCTCGGTGCTCTCAGAGTGGCGGGACGCTGATCCAGTTCGTCTCTTCAGCTCGTCCACCCGTCTCTCCTTGTGCCGATCTTTCGATCTTGACGAATCCTTTCTGGAAGAGGAAGTCCCAGACCTCTGTCTCCAGCTGTCGCTGTCACCCACGCTCCCCCCGGCCCCGCCTGCCCCTGGGGACGCCTCCCCTCCTCCCGTTAAAATCTCAACATGCTTGGCGGCGCTGCGGGTGTTCTTCTGGTCCAGCACTGGCTCGCTCTCGTTGGATCGAGTCAGGCCCCCTACTTTGGCAGAAGGCTGGGGAGTGGCTGAGCCGTTATCACCGGCAGAGGGGGGTCCATTAACGCTTTTAGACATGATATCTCGTTATAAATATGTAGCACTTTCAGCTGTAGCAGTAACGTTTCTATTTAAAATCTACTTTAATGTTAAAACCTAATTAAAAACAGAAATGCAATATACTAGATAAAGTTTGTTCAAAATCAAGACAGTGGTCTTAGTCATCATCTTCCTTTGAATCCCATTCCAACTAGGGTCGGGATATGAATAGACCTTCTCCGCTCCTCTCTGAGGGGCGAGAAACAGTGGTCCTAGTAGACATTTTTTACTAATTTAGATATTAATTTAAATGTAATTGTTATTTAGCTTACTCTTATTTATTTATTTGGACGGACTAACACACAGTTCACATATCACACAGCACGACAGTCAACATATTTCGAATAACATAAAGGTACAAAGTAATAAAAAATCCGCAAAGACAGGCATACTAATACATGCAAAAACCAGGCCATCAATAAGGGAACATAACACCCTATCGAGTTGACCACCCGGATATCAATCATCCCGCTAACAAGCGTCCCACATGTATAAATCAAACTTTTAATCAAAATAAAAGAGTGAAAGTGTCAATCATAGAAGATTTTAAATTACAACAAAGCAGAAGTTGGATGAGAAAAAAAAAAAATTTTTCTTACTGTGACAAATTTTCTAATAAATAATGTTTAAATTCTCTAGAAAAGGTTGATAGCAATTTGATGTTGCGTAATATTGGTGGAATTTTACTCCAGTCCGTACACGCCTCATTTACATAATATTTATAGAATGTCACATTGGATTTTTTAAACAGATAGTTGGAGTCAAGCAGTCTAGTTGAATAATTATTGTTAGAGTGGTTGAGATCAAATATATTAGCCAATACTGTAGACTTAGGTAGATTACTGCTAATACATTTATGAATCAACTTGGCCATACAGTATTTATGCAATAGATGAACTGGCAAAATATCATAAGAAACATAAAGATCTTTAACATTACAGTAAGGATGACTTCCCTGCAAAGTTCCCAGAACTCTGTTACAAGCAATATGTAGTGGTTGTAAAACATTCCAAGTGGCATAACCATAAATTTCAATGCAATATCTTACAGGAGAATATATCATAGAGAGCTACAAGTTCCTGCGACAGGACATTGGTATAAATTCTCTTCGATTAAAGAGTAATCCGTTAGCACTTTTAACAGTTTTTGTAATTTTTTCGATATGATTTTTAAAACTTAAATGTTCGTCAATTTCTACACCAAGGAATTTAATACAATTAACTCTTGCAATTTGATTATGGTCCATAAATAATGTAAGATTGTTATCACGTATATACGCTTCGTCATTGGTAGATGGAAAGAAAACAATATATGCTGATTTAGCTGTATTAATAGTTAAACGATTACTTTGGAATCAGTTACAAATTTTTTTACTTGCCGAACTGGCACATGCAAACAAATCTATCAAGTTATTTCCTTTAATAAAGGCATTTAAATCATCAGCAAAAAGTTTGAATGAAAGGTCCGGGCACGTATGATGGATATCATTGACATATACTAGGAAAAGTAAAGGCCCTAATATAGAGCCTTGTGGAACTCCAACTGAGATTGGTTTAGTGTAGTTATTACAGAACTCTGTCTGTAAAGTAGTCTCGAAGACCGAGTTCGGCCATTACACTGCTATATAAGTTTTCGTTTAACAATTAATAATAATTAATAACACACAAACTAGCCTACATAAAAAATTTGCGACCACTCCAGCATTTCAATATCACATAGACTTACAATTATAGAGTTTAAGTACATAGTTTCGGAGACAAGTGTTAATATAATATATAATATAAGACATATCGAATTTTAACTTTAATGACTTAATGAGTAACATTTACATCACTCTATATTATAACGCAGTAGGCCTAATTAATGAGCTCAATTCATTAGCTCAATACACACAGTGTGATTCTATTATAAACACAGCGCATGCCTACTTATCGAATTCCAGGCTTCCGATAACAGCACATTATATATAGATCATTTGTCACTTGTCCATCAGTTTCACCAGTCATTGTTTGCAATATTTGTATAATTATTAATACTACCGTAGAACACAGTCCTAACAAAAATTATTTTGGAATAACTTTTAACATAAATTACTAATTTAATTTAATACGTTACTTAGTAAATAAATCTAGTAACACAAATTATTATATTATTATTTTACTTACTATAGGCTATTATGTGAAATGCTACTAAAAATGTTCATTGACCGGAATTAATTATGTAACTAAGTAAATAATTTTAGTACCAACTATAATCGATTAGTCGATATATATCGATTAGTCGATTATAACTTTGGTACTTATAATTTATTGTATTCCAGATTTTTTGTGCAAGTTCTTTGTTTAATTGTATAACATTTATTTAATACACCATTCACATATCCAAATCTTGTTCTGAAATCCCATCGTTTCACGGGACCTCTAGTTTTTGCACATTTTAATTACTTTTGCTTTATAGTTGTATACTAATCAATACAATATTATCTATTTTATAATAATTTAAAAAATTAAATATATAATAAACGCTCTATAATTAAGTTGATTCCCAGCCGGCCGACATCCTAGCAAGCCGGCTTGTAAAATACATCAGGAATGTTGCACTCGACAAATCTGATTTGTATACCATGCGATCTGTTCAATGATTTGATTGGTCTACGATGTTATAACTTATGTACCTTTAATTTATCTGCGAACACAATTCATGCCTACAAGCCCTAGAGGACTTTAGGAAATTGGAATCGTCGGAAATCCAATTAAATATTTCATAAATAAAATAAGAGCTTTAACGTCCGTTTTCTCTATCAAGAATGAGCCAAGGGCGTTTTAGCGACCGCAGAGCATTACAGAAATAAATTTAGTATAGAAGCAATAGTCGAATATATTAGGATAACAAGAAACTAGAAGCACTGGTTATAAAGAAAGTTAGAAAAAGATTAATTGCGCTCACAAAATTACAAATAAAATTTTTGAGGCAATCAGTACAGATAGAGTTAATAAAAGTGAAAGAAATAGAAAGAAAAGTGGGAGAGAACATATTATAAGGGGCATGGGTTGCTGAAAGATGTAAAAGGATTAATACATGAAAAGAGTTAGACATGGATGCTAGATAATTTATTAAAAAATTCCCAGAATTATGGAGATGAAAAGGAAAGCTGAGGATAGAATTGATTAGAAAAATTTTATGCTATGGATCAACCGTTAGACATTGGAGAGAGAGAGAGGGAAAGAGAGAGAGAGAAAGTCGTAAACAAATTCTTACAAACCATATTATGGATAGGCCTACCTTTATAACTGTTCCATTAAATGTCCGAAAATACATTAATAGACCAACATGGTTAATTGAAGACGCCCTTGAATTCATCTGGGATGAGGAAATAAAATATGTTCAATTTTATATATTATATTATTTTATTATTATTTATCTTATTTATTATTAATATTAGTATTGCTACCAAATGTTATATTATTAAAATTTAAATAAATCTCTGTCCATTTATTTCTTGCTTAGGGTAAAGTTTTCACATCAAAGTAAATATTGTTGGCCAAATACGAGACCAACAAACTGCATTCATTTAAGCACGCATACCATACTGCGCGGAGTTGTTTTGCAAGCTACCAACGCCGACGTTTCTACAAATTAACACGTCGTCTGTCTTAAAATCACGACCTCAGGAAAAGAATGTGAGATAGAAGTCCCATGAGTCCACGACTAATCAATTCATAAATCGATCAATTAATTTATAAATGAGAAAATCAGCCAGTTTTGACTTCCCTAGTTTAGAGAACTCTATCCATTTCTTTTTAAGAGGACGTGATATTAAGTGATAACTCAGAATGAATTTAAAAAATAATGAAATAACAACAGATTAAATTATTTCCAGTACTTCAATATTTCGCCTAATGAGAATTCAAAGGTTCATAGTTTTATTACTAGTCCATCGAACAAAACGTTGATCCTCAAACAAACATACAGCATTGCTATTATTAAACCTCCATACACTGGTGGCGTTACTTGATAGCTCTACTTCTACGTGTCTACAAGGATTACGTTCCTGACATCATTCTTGGATGAGGAAACGGAAATTTTAAACATTTATAATTATTATTACTATTACTCTACAACTGCATGTATTGTGCAAATGATGGGTACAACAACGAAAGTTGAAGCACACCTTCGATAGCTTACTATAGGAGTGTCATAAAATTGGCCGTTAGCAAATAGTTCCGGTAAACGTGATTTATTCTCCAGCCATCTTGTCGAATTTTAAATATAAGCGAAATAAATTAATACCTAGAATCAATATGATTAACATATAAAATTATAGAAAACACACAAAATATAGACCCTATAAGCAAATAAATTGCATCTTCCGCGTTGGTCTTCAATTCCCTCCATAAATGATGAAGGCTAGTCGTATCTTAAGACAAGCACGAACTCACGGTCGGTCAATTCTGATGTGGTTGTGACATAGCACTGACATCTGGTGAATAAATGAGCTCAATTGGGAAATTTTCTAATTCAGTATTAGTAGATTTTATGACAGCTTTAATCAGATCTTAACCGACGACAGATTCAACCATTCAATGCACTTATTCAAATACAGTCAGCAAGGAGAGAGACTGGCAGTACAATAGAGTCTTCCTGTCTCACTTTATATTTTATTTTTTTCTTAGTTCAATGAAAATGCACAAATTTGTATGAAATTCACTAGCTTTTGAGGGTTGCATTTGACTATTTGTTAATGTTTTCCATGGAGGGGGGTCGCTTGGGGGGAGAGGGATCGAAGGCTTGCTTGGGGGGAGGTATCAGGCTTCGTCACAGAGGAGGAGGCTAAGTAAGTCATTATTATTTATAATCTTAATACAAATTGTAGGTCCTAATACAAATGGTCATACAATTTTTTTAGCTAAAGGAATTTAGACACCGTATAATACGCAGTCGGTGTATACTTCATTAAGATTTTAATCTACAGGTACGCCAGTTTAATGTAGCCGGCGTTGACGACCTAACGCTTATATATCTAAGTTTTAGAAACAAATAAAATTTGCTCATGAGTCGAGATACCGCAAAACTGTCGGTTAATAGAGGAATAAAAACCTATGATCTTCCGTTTAATATGTCTGCAGAGAGTCTGCCAGAGATGTCCTTGACATTTGCGTCTGATGATAAAACAGGCGTTAAACTTCTCTTTATTTGATGTAGAAGATATGCTGCATGCAAACTATCAGGATGAAAATTCGTTATATTTGCATTTCAAAGCCGCCTACGATATCAAACTGTAGATGTAGACCTACGTATCACGTTTAGATGCACTTAACTCTTTTTCTCGACATAACAACACAATAGACAAAACATAGCAAAAGCAGATAACTTCGCAACCTATAACCACAGAACAGAATAAACAAGAGAATGAAATAAAACATATGAGAAAAAGAAATAAAAAATATTGGATATTCGACGATCAAAATAGCTCGAGAATAAGTGACACTATAAAAGAGTATACAAACTTAAATGTTTGTTAATTGTCAGTTAGTAACGAGAACTTGTCGGCGGAAACTTAAGCGAATAAAACAACAACAGCAACTACAGAATTAGAGTGCTACTGTCGTCTATGACAACATTGAGGATTGGTACAAGTGCGCTGCCTTCTTTTCCCGTACCTACGGTTGCAAGTGTTGCTTGCACACATCAGTGCGCAGAAGTGTATACTACTACTACTACTGCTACCATGGGGCACATAAAAGGCACAAAAATGAAGCATTTTAACAATTTTATTTGAATTATACAAAAACTGCCATATAATCATGAAGCTGCAAAGCACAGCTGCTAGGAGGTCGACGAATAGCAGTCTAACAAGCTTTCTAGAAACGACCAGAATGTTCTCACGAGATTCGCCAAACTCGATATAGAATGCGCAAATCCAATTTATTCAATCACGCAGAAATTTGATTTTATCTCGATCGATTCGCTAGGTGACGGCACTCAAGTAAAACATTCGACCTTGAATCTAAAGGGGAAATCTAAGATGGCAGAGAGATAGCGAAGAGGGGTAGGGGGTGAATAAACCCCTGATAGAAAGAAATTTAGATAATGTCTGTCAGGGATTTATGCCCTGATATTTTGTATAGTAAGGTTAATTATATTATTTATATATATTGAAAGTTATATAGTATTATTTTAACTTATTTTTTATTATAAAGGAGTTTATAGGTTAGTTACGCCTACGCTTGGCCTGACGTCACTAGAGTGGGCGGAGCTACGAAGAGTTTGTTTAGAGAAGAGGAAGGTGAAGGTCACGGAGGGAATGAGTAGATTAGATTCCACGTGATATTTTGGATTTGGAAAAGGGTTAGAAAGAAGGAAAGAAGTAGTGTAGACTGTTACAGGACAGTGGTGGATGATTGTTAGTTGATATCCAAATTTGAGATTGATCAATAGTTGATCAGGGGAAGAGTTTCCGTAGCAGTATTAAAGTTACAATAACGCAGTTACTGAGGCAGTAATTAGCTGATATTTTATAGTGGAATTTGTATTGTCGTTGGTTTGATATAGTGTATGATTTTAGTTCTACGCATTATAGGATCGTATAAATTACAAGGACATTTAATTTTAATTTAAATAATTTTCGTTGATATAAAACATTCGGATATTTCTTTATTTTCTTGAATTGTATGAATCCATATTTAATTCGCGTTTCATTTTAAATTAAAATAGTTAAATATTAAATACTGTAGTATGTTAATGAATCCGTAAAAGGTCGGGGTCTTCAGATCAGTGTAGTTTAATTACGAGGTCAGATACAAATCCATTGAATAAGTTAGTACTTTCGAGGATTCAGCGTCTGTTTCGGTTGTCGTTAGCCTGTGGAGGTAGGACACAACCTGACAATGTCACAGTCGTCATTTATCGCCGAGAGATGCTGATGACAATTTTAAAATAAAAACCATTGTCGGCGATTCATTATTATTATTTGTTTTTGTTTGAGCATATGCCTCACACTTTTAATTTTGATTTTTCATCCTTCCTCCGCACCCTTAGAGAAAATCTAAACGAGGGCCCTGGAGACTGACGAATCTCCCCCCTGGAGAAAATGATTGTGAATTTCCATTAGTTGGAGAAAAATTTGGGTTCAAAATGACGAATCTCCCCCTCTCTCAACAACAGTCACATACCCTGAAAATCATTCCAGTTTATCCACAAATCGATGGCTCATTCTTTGCGTTTTTTTAAGTAAAATCAATTGCTACTTCTGCTCTAGTAAAACAACTGCGGAGGAAAATCATTATAATTAACGCAATACAGCTACCACTAAACTCACCACTATCGGGCCATCAGTATCTCTTATTGGAAGAATTCTCCTAGAATTTTACTGTACATTTTTTCCTTTAATATTGTCTTACGACAAAATTCGATGATCCTAGTTTAGCTGGCAAAGAATCCATATCAGAGGTCATGTTTGTTCCATAAATAATGGTACTAGGTAGGCTAGTTAAATTTAGTATTAAGAGGATACCAAGATATTAAGGTATTAAAAATGTAGCAGATAATTAAGGTATTTATAAAATTAGAGCCCTACAAATGAAAAAGTACATAAACCCATCTGTTAAGAGACCAATTCGTTATTGATATTCATTAAAATCTTTGAAACTTTATATGCAGTGAGAAGGAAAGTATAACTTAGCGTCTAGGACTTTCTATGTAACAGATAATGAGAGAGAGAGAGAGAGAGAGAGAGAGAGAGAGAGAGAGAGAGAGAAAGAGTCAGAGAGCTCTCTGTCTCTACAATGGTATACCACTGTAGAACTTCAAACAGACAACTAAGCGAAGAAGGAAATAGGCCTACAAAGAGAGACAGAGGGCGAGAAAGAGAGAGAGCGAGAGAGAGAGATAACTAGAGAAAGCCAGTAAGATCCTTTATAAATAGCTGACACTTTACATTTAGAGCTGCTAAAAACACTTAAAAAGAAAGGTTATTTCTAGTAACAGATGATCAATGCAGGAAATGAAGCTTATGCTGCAGCGACAAAGCCTGTCTATTCAATAAAGGACTCGGACAGTATCAACACTCAGTAGTGGTCCACATACAGGACAGGGGTTATTAACAACAGTGTCACAATATTGACAGTATTGCTATTCCACTGAGAATCAAACAATCCATCCATACATAAGCTCTATAAGAGCTCTATACTGCACACCAACCATCATACAAACATAGACACTAGATAGTAATTGTACAATAAATTAGACAGACTGATTTTAACAAATATACAATGCAATATAGGAATCTACTAAAAACATTCAACCATCCTACAGATAATATTTATAAAGAGGCCTGGATATAAATTATAAACTAACATCAACAGGCGCAGAATGTAATATCTACAGAAAGAAATGTAATAAATCTTACTGGAGCTGTAACTCTCTGCAGATGAAGCTGAAATTGAACGACTGTTGAGTTTTGTGCGCTGAGGTGTGAGATTCTTATACCGAATTTCCTGCAATCCACAAAACACTCCTTTCAATAATTAAATGCTTAGGTAATTAAGTGCTTCAGTAATTAAGTAACTAATTGCTTTAGTAATTAAATGTTTCAGTAGCTAAGTAACTAAATGCTTCAGTAATTAAATGTTTCAGTAATTCAATGCTTCAGTAATTACTGAAGCATTCAATTACTGAAACAGTAGTTAAGTAACTAAATGCTTCAGTAATTCAATGCTTCAGTACTTAAATGCTTCAGTAATTAAATGCTTCAGTAGGTAACTCAATGCTTCAGTACTTAAATGCTTCAGTAATTAAATGCTTCAGTAGTTAAGTAACTAAATGCTTCAGTACTTAAATGCTTCAATAATTAAATGCATCAGTATTTAAACGCTTCAATAATTAAAACTATTTAAAAGCTTCAGAAATTAAATGCTTTAGTACTTAAATGCTTCAATAATAAAATACTTCAGTTATTTAAATGCTTCGATACTAGGCTTCAATAATAAAATGCTTAAGTAATTAATTGCTTCAGAACTAGGCTTCAATAATTGAATGCTTCATTAATAATTTTACACATGCCAATGACAAACTACTATACAGTGTCGCCTCCACTCTAATGCAATGCATGTCAATGATAAACAATACAATAAGGTTTTATTAAGGGCCGAGTAGGATGTACATAAGAGAGATAGTGTACACCATGGAGCAGAATATGTAGGGCTCAAATCCAATACAGCTGTTGCATTGAACTCCGTTGTTCCTCACGTGCACGGAACTCAGCAATATGAGGAAATCCGTAGCGAGAATGTTTAATAAGATACAGAGAGATCGCTTTCTAACGTTAGTTTTGATTGAGATACAACGCTTAAACTTTGATTTGTACCAACCCTTTTCTGCTGCGCTTCTTCAAGGCACTTTGAACTGCTCGAAGGTCTAGGAGGAATCCCCTGAAAATGAAATAATACAAGTACAATTCGTAAATGTTAATTTCTCTTAAAAAATTATCAGGACTTGGAAATGAGAAGGAAACATTGTACTTTGGCTGAACAGTTTGCTACAGAGTTTTGATTTATAGTGCCATGGATGTCTCATTAGGCAGTAAAAATTGAGAGAGAGAGAGAGAGAGAAAGAGAGAGAGAGAGAGAGAGAGAGACAAAGACTGAGATATCTAGAAAAATATAGACAAGAACAATAATCCTAATAAAAATGACATCTACAGATCTCTAATATGTACGAAAAGAAAGTCCGAGATTGCGAGAGACAGAGAGAGATAGAGAGATAAAGAGAGGGATAGAGATAGAGAGAAAGGCAGAGAGAAAGAAGATAAATACAGAGAGCGAGAGGGAGAGAGAAAATGAGCAGGCACGGATCCGAGGGGGGCGGGCCACCCCCTTAGGCCTGCCAAAAATTTGTTAAACTATATTTTCATTGTTTCTAGGGAAATATGTAGGTGTAAATATGTACGTAAGAGCAGTGTTTAAAGGGTAGGGGACCTCGAGGGAACTCACTTCTAGTAGCTCAATGTTTTCAAATAGGGGCCCCAGTGCAACCAGTTTTGACTGGGAGGGGCTTAAGCCCCCCTCCTACCGCCAAAATTAGGTCACTTTAAAATTCATCCAGATCTGCCAAGTCTCGTTAGAGGTGAGAAAATTAACCTACTTTTTTCCAAATCAAATGTATGATTCTAGGCATTTTTGGTTTTCCCCTGACTTTAGTATGGGTATGAGTATGGCTATTATATTTGCTTGTAGCTGATTGTACTTCTGTTGCTGATCGTTTGAAATTTGAAATTAAACATACTTCTCTCTCCCCTCAAAAAATTCCTGGATCTGCCAGTGAAAATGAGAGTGAGAGAGAGAGATAGAGTGAGAGTGAGCGAGAGAGTGAAAGAGAGAGGGCGAGAGAAGAGAGAATTAAAATTATAAAAGTTTTAAAATGCTTGATTGCTTAATTATACAGACCTTTATGCTGACCCTATTATTAGTTTCACCAGCTTCATCTAATTTGAAATCCTTTAGAATAGGTCTAATGTGCTCTGTGTCTGTCATTATGCTAGTTATTAGATATAGAATTTCAAATTAAATAATTTCTATACTTTATTGCCAGAAAATTGAAGAACTATCTAATCTGTAGTATTGGAAATAATTAAAGTGTGTATGAAATGTATCCGAAAGCAATAGGCCGTAAATATTGCAGATTAATTAACAATTGAAACAGAATAGAATTAATTCAGTTTTTTTCAATGTGACAAGTACAAATAAAATTCAACTAGCTTCTTAATTTTAATTTAACATGCCAGGAATCTGTAAAGCAGTCGCAATTACCAGTCACTGGCCATGACACTACTATAGAACTTGTCAGAGATTAATTATTATTATTATTAAAATTCTTCTGCAAGGGCATTGCTGGCCAAATGGTGCAAGTTTCTATTCTAAGCACTACAGTGCAGGTTCGTGTCTTCCTCAATTCCTCGTAAAAGTGTGACGATTCATTGTCAAGGTGGAACGATATAGCCAATATGAAATAAGTAAACAGACACTAGAAGGTGAAGGACGGACGCTGTTTGTTAACATACAAATGCTGTTTTTGCATTGTCGATCCTAGCAATTTGATCTTAAAAGCCAAAAATAATTGTTTTCAAAGTGTTTCTTTCTTATTAGAAAATGGGAAATGGTAAAATGCTTTTCAGCCGTATGTAATCATCAGCTTCTACGAGGTAAATACCAATATAAATGTCAATTTAAAGAACATTTTATAATTTTTCCTGTATTTATCATTGTGTTCAATGAATTGTTTATCAACATACGACTGTCAGCTGTAGCGTTGTGTAACATAATGACTTTATGCCCAATTGTGATTTTCTCTTTTTAAAATCTAAAGTTTGGTTGGATTACCTTAGTACTATTTTTATAATGATTTGATAAAAAACTCGTCTGGAATCATATTGTATCTTTTTTGAAGGATCTCTTCAATTTTCTACATTGTCCTAATGAAGTACCATTTCACTGACAGTACATACTTTTTCCATTAAAAACTTAATATGATAATAATTATCAATCTTAGGTCTAATTTTTGTTAAAATAATATATCTACACATTAACAATACAGGCCTATTATTAAGAGTGCTAGAAGGACCTGTATATTTTAATGGAGATTTGAGTTACAAAAATGAAATAACTACCAGTTGAACAAATTTCGAAAGATTCTCTGATGCGACGTGAATCTGAATGACTTTATGATCTGACATGACTTCGAATAAAACCGTTCCTATCGGAAGAGATCAAGTTTCTCATTTATTAAGACGACGACTACAAGTAAATAGGACACGACTGTGTTATAAAGTTGAAATTCTTTTAAAACTTTACATCGATTTCTCTTAAATTCAACATTATTTAGACAATAAAACATAAAAGAGCCGCGTGGACATTCGTTCCTTAAAACATTGAAGTCAATCCCATAATTGATTGATGTAAATTTAAACTTTATACTCTAAAGCAACTTACGAAAACTATCATCAAGATCTGACGGTAAATATATAAATTACAACTTAATTCTAAACTAATATATTTTATCAAAATATATACTAATAATATATATTTTGAAAACTTCCTGAAATAAAGTGAAATGAGAAAATATATGTAACGTTAACACACGGAACCTGACTGTTTGTTTATCGATCAGCTGGTCTAGTTTTACCCATCTATCGATAAGGTGGTACAGATTTGCCATTGGCATTAATTTAACCAATGACCATCCTTGTTAAAAATGTGGGATTTCCTCTTACATATCTATTTTAAGGAACTATGAAAGACCATCAGTCAGGAAAACCCCAACTCATATATATTTTCTTCCAAGTATGAAAGCTGTTTTAAGTTCAGTTGTTGTAAGAACGCTGATTCTATTATATTTCTTATGTCTTTTTGCTTTGCAGAGAGTTTACCATGTATTTTATTATTTGTGTTATTTTGTATTATTTTATTATTATTTGCAAAAATATAACAGACAAAATTCAAAAGAAAGTCAATGATAAACTGAATAAGAGAGATTTAAAACTAAACACAGATAAAACAGAAAAATATACCATTGGAAACAAAATTGATCAGGAATGGAAGAAATGCAAATATTTAGATTCATACTTGGATACTGAAAGAGACATGATCATATAGAAAGCAATTGTGTATGGCTATTTTTAATAAATACAAGATGAAACTAACAAATAGCAAAATAACAATGAAAACAAGAATAATTATATTCAGTGCTTATATTACGCCAGTTTACTTATATAATAGTGAGCTATGGACATTAACTTTAAAACAGGAACACGAAATTGACATATTTCATAGAAGTCTATTAAGAAAAATACTTAAAATATATTACCCTCACATTATAAGCAACGATAACTTATATATCAGAACAAATGAAAAAAATGGAGTCTTGCAATTAAAACACGAAGACTAAAGTGGATAGGTCACTTACTTAGGTTACCGAACAATGCACCTGTAAAACTTGCTTTAAATGAGAATATAAAATCTCAGACAAAACAAAGAGGTTGTCAAAATAAACAAACATGGATCAAATTAGTAAATAAAGATCTCAAAAATATAAATTAGAATATGAACATATTAGATGAGCGCATCTGTGATCTGGCTGAGGATAGAGAGAAGTGGAGTCAATTAACCTTGCAGCCTACTGCAGGGTCCAAATAGGACGTAGCGCAGTCTCTAGTAGTAGTAGTAGTGGTAGTAGTGGTAGTGGTAGTGGTAGTGGTAGTGGTAGTGGTAGTGGTAGTGGTAGTGGTAGTGGTAGTGGTAGTGGTAGTGGTAGTGGTAGTGGTAGTGGTAGTGGTAGTGGTAGTGGTAGTGGTAGTGGTAGTGGTAGTGGTAGTGGTAGTGGTAGTGGTAGTGGTAGTGGTAGTGGTAGTGGTAGTGGTAGTAGTAGTAGTAGTAAGATCGCTGATCATTGGACAGAGAAAATGATAGCGGCTGGATATACCAAAAATTGTAAAATGTGACGAAGAACTGCATGACAGCTGTTTCCGGTCAGCTGACTTTAATTGTTATCGTGTAAGAAATAAATATTTAACTTATAATTTAATATTTAACGTTATTTTTATTTAAAATATTCATATATGTTGTTATATTTAGTAAATAGCTATGTGTTAATAACTCATATTTGAAATTTTGTAATGTAATTAGTGTGAAATATATCGAATAAAATTGACTAAGTGACTAAGTCTAATTTCTCTATGGCGTTTCAAACATGGTTGCACTAATTTACTTTAATTTATAATTTATTATATCATACTGGTTCAGAAAGTCGCAAGACTTGTAACACCAGTCTAGTCGTAATATTTTACGTCATCAGATATAAATGTATAAAAGGAGAATAATACTAAAATTTCATACCTTAATATACATTTACCAGTACACACACCACCTACATACACACTGTCCTATTCTGATCTACCTAAACACATACTTACCTAAACATATATGGCGCATTCACCTACGTAGACGGATTAAATATCTGCACTTGAATACATTATATTTCACTCATAGATACAATGTTTGATATCAAATTTCATTCATGAAAATGAGGCTCTTGCTTACATCCCTTTGTAATATGCGTTTGCAATGTTAGATAAGTTTCGAAGTTGAATTAGGGTAGTGTTTAGAAATAGTTTAAGTCCAACGTTAAATAGTAATACCAGAAAAAAATGGAGCATTTGGAGAGTAGATGGCAGGATGAGATGATAAGCAGAGATAGAGTAATACATCAGGGGGTGGAGCTAAGGAAAGTATTAGATTTTAAGTATTTGGGGTCTGTAATAGAGGATAAAGGGAAGTTGGAAAACGAGGTTACTAGTAGGATTCGAGCTGGGTGAGCAATGGGCAAAGTGGAGGGCAGCTAGTGGAGTGTTGTGTGATAGAAAAATATCATTAAAACTGAAAGACAAATTTAATAGCTCAGTGGTAAGGCCAGTACTGATGTAAAGGAACATTTACAGCGCTTGCATCTGGCAGAAATGAAAATGTTACGTCTAATGTGTGGAAGAACTAGGAAGGACAGAATGGAAAATAATATGTGAAGATGAATTTGAATGTTGAGGGGATCGGGCTTAGTCGAGATTGAGATGGTATGGACATATTGTGAGAAAGCCAGATGAGGATGACCAACATCTTTCTTCTATTGTCTTGTTACTTAATTAAACATTTGCTTCTAAGAAAATTGTCACTGGCCATTACACTGTACTAATTTAAAATCTGCATTGATATCTCTCATTTTAGTTGACAATTTTATACTAGCTTTAGTTGTGGCATTTTAGTTCATTCAGCGAACAGTATGATTGGTTAGATTTTCAGCTTGTTTGCGATAAATGTGACATACCCTATGTAGTAAAATAACTGCTGCATTAAAACTGGTTGAAAGTTAATATATCTATTGATCGCATTTCTTTTATTTTATTTTACATTCATTTATTTTGTTACGATGTTCAAATTTTGTTCATGGTGCTAAACTAGATGCTATGAAGAGTGATGTTAGCATGATGGACTTTGACTAATGTACATAAATATTGTAGTACATAAAGGTTGTGTTTATTTGTTATAAAATATATAGCGAGACGACTCCACTAGGTACACACATACAACGAACAACGTGAGCATGGGGAGCCTGTACAGAAGTGAGCCCGTGCAGCTGTGTCAGCTCTTTCTGCAGACTGATGCTGCCTATAACTGCATTGCGGAGCTTGGAGAGCTCGGTCTTGTTCAATTCAAAGATGTGAGTACCACTGGTAGCGTACCTAATATAACTTGTTATTGTTACTATTATTACCTATTATTATTGTTATTACTATTATTGCTTTAGTTTAGGACCTTACTTGTCCTCAGCACATTTCTTTTGCGGATTGATCTGGGTGAATTGATCTGTAGCGATGTGTGCTGTGGGGACGTCCCTGACATCATCCCTGGATGAGCAAACGGACGTTAAACCTTTATTATTATTGCCTATAAATGTGCTGTACATATGTATATCGTTATTGCTGTGTTATTGTATTTTATTCTACTTTAGTAGTTTTAATTTTTTCCACTTTAATTGAACACATTCGAGCAAAACCAGGGCTGGTAAGTACAAGTATTGGCAACCACCTTGGAGGATCGAGTGTTGATAGCTTTAAATGAAGAAGACTCCAGTGTGTTGGAAGGTTATTCTTAATTCTCTGCTGGCTGCAATCAATGCACCGTCACAAGCACCGATTACTAATAACCATGTAGAGAAAGGAGGAAATAACGAAAACTATAAAAACAGAAACTAATCAAGGAAACTGTAGCTCGTGTGGTTGTCATGTGTGAAACCATGTTACCAAAAATAAATAAAACGTTATACAGGCTAGTAGCACAGTTAGTATTGCTGTTGTGTGATGTGCATGAGGCCCTGGGTTCATAATTCTGCCGGACTGTCTCTGGCGGTATCCTTGTTAAACGAAAACTTAAATTTGGTTTTATAGCTGTATACATTACTATCATTGTCATCCTTTGAATCCCAGTTTAGCCAAGGTCGGGATACAAATAGACTGTCTCAAATCCTCTCTGTCCTACATCACATCACCAGCCAATCCCCTATTTGAGACCTTTCCATTCGTTTAAATTTTTGCAGCAATTTCTGGAGCCCAGGCACTCAACAACCGTATGCCCTTTCTGACGTTGGAATAAAATACATGAATTGTATATCAAAATAATTAAGAAAACTTAATGTGCTATTATATATTTACATTTTATAAAACTAGATATGTATTGCATTAAGCTGTTTAAATATTTTCTATATTTAAATGCTCATAAAATCTGTGTTATGTACGAATGGTGCAAAAGAATTTGGTTGACTACTTTTTGTTTGATCGATATTTTGATCGATGTTTGATAAGTGCAAGTTGTGTGCAACATGTTAGAAAATGATTCTGTACAGTATGCTAGATGTTTACAGGAATATAATTAATATTCTAATTTCTGAAGGTTTGTGTTTCAGCTAAACTCCAGTGTGAGTGTCTTCCAACGGAAATATGTCAATGAGCTGAGGAGATGCGAAGAGATGGAGAGAAAATTACGTAAGATTTTTTGTTTTCTTCTCTCATCTGTTAATATTCTCTTATGTGGAAGTGGATTTGCATCTTTTATCTCCTTGCTTTCCAGTTTTGTAATAATTCTTTTAGAGATTTTATTTTTGAAGTTTACTTAATTACCTCAGAAGGAATCAATTTTTTGTGGGTCTGAATGTGGTCTGGAATTTAAATGTCTAAATTGTCTCAAACTCAGACTCATTTGCTCATCGTCAGATAATACTACTATGTCCTAGATAATTAACTAATCAATCAATTAATGTCCTATATATTTAATTAATCTACAGCTCTGTCCTAGACTAATATTAGTCGGTTAAACAATAATAGAATGTTTTTTTTTTTTTTCAAACATGTATCTGTGCAGAGTGAAGACGTGAAATGAGGCTAAGGCCCGAAGGACATTGATGTATGCCTTGTTAGGAGCTTTTGCAAATTATTTTAAAATTAAATCGTCAATATATATACAGGGTATATTATTATTACATCATTAACAGTAGTTCAAATCTTAAATTTTCTTTCAACATTGATTGTCTTGGGTCAGACACTTTCAGATAGTTAGATAATTTCTATTACTAAAGTAACTGAATTTATTCGTGTTGTGTCCGGGTCGCTGAAGAATAGACCACGTGTAGAATGCAAGTGTCATGAAAGGTGTCAAGGCTCTAAGATCCAAACCAATGTCAGATCTTAGGGCATTCAGTTGGTGAACGCCTAATGTTCAGAAATTGTTACAGAATTTTCTAAAATGAATGTAAAAGTAAATTGAAGGTCTATTCGTATCCCGAACCTTGCTAAAGTGGGATCCAAGACAAGATAAGATAGAGAGTGTATGTTTCTTTTGACAACAACATCAGTATAAATTCGCATGCATACAACTTGTACAAAAAGAGAAAAGAGATATAAAAGTACAAGCTTACAGAAAACATAATCAATGATGCAATTAATTAAAACAAGCCCAATACTATTCAATGGGTCCCTAGTGAGAGCATTGCTCTATCTAGCTAGTCGCTGATGATGATGATTAAAGAAACTAAATAGTTAATGGTTTTGCTGTATAACAATTTTTAAATTCTAACTAGCTACTCAGCTGGTCTTAGCAGATTCTTTAAAAAAATTTCACTACCTTGCTTTTTGCAGGATTTCTAGAGAAGGAGATTAAGAGAGACCAGATAGTGATACCAGACACCGGTGAAAACCCTGCAGTACCTCTTCCTAGGGAGATGACAGATCTAGAGGTTTGTGTTGTTGTTATCTTAAAGTGACAGATGTAAGGTTTTGTGTTGTTGTTGTTGTTATCAAGAAGTAACAAATGTAAAGGTTTGCGTTGTTGTTATCTAATAGTGACTGATTTAAAGGTTTTGTGTTGTTGTTGTTGTTATCAAGAAGTAACAAATGTAAAGGTTTGCGTTGTTGTTATCTAATAGTGACTGATTTAGAGGTTTGTGTTGTTTTTATCTAGAAGTTAAAGATCTAGAGGTTTTTGTTGTTGTTATCTAGAATTAATAGCTCTAGAAGTTTGTGTTTTTGTAATCTAGAAGTAACGGCTCTAGAGGTTTGTGTTGTTCTTATCTAGAAGTAACAGATTTCAATTTTAAGTTTGTCCAGTTACTCTTAAATTTGGCTAAGTTGCCCATATCTTATTGGGGGAAGTAGATCGAGACTACATTATTAATTGCCTCTGACACACTGGGAGCAATGACGTAGTGTAAGGGGTGATGAAAGAATGGGAAAGAAAAGATGTCTGTAAAATGGATACAATATTCTCACTGGATGGTTGTAATAGTGTACTGAAACATTTATCACTGTATCCGAGAGTATAATTGAAACATGAACTGTATTAGATATCACAATGCGGAGATGAGTAAGTTTTGTATATGCAATTTAAAATTATGCTCTAATATAATGATGAGTATTTATTGAAACATCATCCATTTCAAATCAATGGAACGGGTTGTCATTATTTTGTCATAGATAATTATATACTATTGTCATGAGCCTGAACCTAGTTCGAAGTCAGTTTCCTGCTTGATAGCAAGCCAATGACTGACCGGGTCAGACGTGGAGAACAACGTATTTGAATTTATGAAGTAACTTCGTTTAAACCTGTACTGTATCATAATATATTGAAATAAATCATTGCTATATGGCTTCATCTTGTAAGTGCTATTTGGGATTTGGGCAGTTTTATTTTTTAAAAATATTAATTGCCTTTATTTTAATTAATATTCTACTGTGATTTGTAGATAACATTTGAGAGGCTGGAGAATGAGATAAAGGAAGTGATCTCAAATGCCGAAGCTTTGAAGAGAAATTACCTGGATCTGACGGAGCTCAAGCACATTCTAAGGAAAGCTCACGGCTTCTTTGACTGTGTTAGTATGTTTCTCATTGTGCAGATTCTGCATTCATTTTAGCGTCCAAAGGTTTTTAACCAGGGAATTTTAATAAAACTTACTCATCCCCATGATAGATCGAATGATTAATTGATTGATTGTTTCACTGATTGAGTTACTGACTATTTGACTGAGTGACTGGTTGAGTGAGTGAGTTATTAACTGGCAAATACTTTGAGTGAGTGAGTGACTGATTAATTGATTGATTGTTTCCCTGATTGAGTTATTGATTATTTGACTGAGGGATTAGTTGATTGAGTGATTGGTTGATTGAGTTATTGACTGGCAAATACTTTGTTTGAGTGACTGACTGATTGATTGATTGATCTTAGGTGGATTCAGAATACCACCCGGTTGCTTACAGCGTAGACAGCGGAGGCGGAGAGGATCTGATAATTCTGCAGGAGGAGGGGCTGATAGATGCTGACGCTGTCCGTCTCCTCTCTGGTAGGCGTGGTCGAGAGGATCATCCCCAATCTCTCAGTATCAGGTACAGAGCAGTGCTAATTTAATAACTAATAAATCTTTTAATCTTACGAACGACTAGGCAATTTCGAATAGTATACTGTACAATGTAAGACTTTAAAGATATATATATCTCATTCTAGTGTTCTGCCGGTCCAAGGTACATATTCATAATCAAAGTTCACGCTACATATTGAGCAATCCATAGATCAACAGGTTAACACCTTTTCAAATGGAAATGCCTTGCTCATTCCTTATGTATTCTATAGGTTGGGAAAAATGTTGCCTCTGAGATGGTTTCTTATTGCCTTCCTCAGATTTTGCTTAGTCGTCTCTTAATGACACATGCAATTAATGGTTGATCTACTCTTCCGGGTCCCTGACACTGCACAGGAAATGAAGTTAAAAGTAAATAATAATTGAACAATTTATCTGTTAAATTGAATATATTTATTGATAAAACAGTTTAATACAATATAATGAGGATTTTGTGAAATTGAATTTCAATTTCATAAATTGTTCTTTTACCATAGCTGGGAATATGGATAAACTTTTGAATAAGATACAATACTTTATATAGTTAAGAATTAACTGCCAAACTAACTGCTATGTATAGTTAAGAATTAACTGCAAAACTTATTACTGTTAAATGATATAGTACATTATCTATGATCAGGTATATTTGGTGGCATTTGTAGACCTTTAATGTAACTTTTATCCTACTTGGCTCGCAGTCTATTGCTTTAGTGTTTCTCCAGGGTTCCTCAGGTGTTCATTTCGAGATTCAGGGCTCTATCAGTCAAGTTATTTAAAGTCTGTTCGCTCGCTGAGAGATGATTTGCTTGAAGTTCTATGAGTGTATTTGTCTTGTTGCTGAACTAGATTTCTATGTGATAGATCACTCCAGGGCCCATGATTCTGTAGAATTGTCCAACCGTAATTTCACGTGTTGTAGGCAAAATCCGAAGGCGGAATGCTATGGCAAACCATTTCAGAAGCCATATTTTCCCTAGCTAAATGTTACATTAAGGTTTAGCGTAGGCCTAATCTTTGACGAGATCAGCTTCTTGGTCAATTGAACGTGAAATAATCTGATGTGGTACACACGACTACTGCAGCAGAATGCTGTGCTGCAAATCTTCATCAGCAGAGATTCTATCAGACTTTTGCCTAGTTATTTTTCGATTTGTAGGATGAAGGGGTGGTCAACTAGATAGGTTACTTGTGACCTCTTTGACGGCCTTGTTAGTGTGTGTCACTGTATATTTTGACTGTATCGAAATAAATATAGTTCTCTCTCTCTCTCTCTCTCTCTCTCTCTCTCTCTCTCTTTCTCTCTCTCTCTTTGAAATAGTATTTTTGAATATCCGAGTATTTGAGTAGGAATTTGTATTTTGAAGCTATTTTTTAGGTGAATTGTTCTATGTAGTTTTATAGCGGGAGTGATAGTGCAGGAGCGCCTGCCAGCCTTTGAGAGAATGTTGTGGACTGCATGTAGAGGTAATGTGCTGCTCAAGTGGACAGAAGTAGAGACTCCACTCGAGGATCCACACAGTGTACGTGAATTATTATTATTGTTATTATTAGCAACGAAAATTTATATAGCAGTATCATGGCCGAACTCGGTCTTCGAGACTACAGTAAGAGTTCAATAGTAATCATAAGCTAAATAACAATTACATTTAAATTAATATCCAAATTAGTAAAAATGTCTACATATGAGTGGAACTTTACACTGTCTAGCAATACTCATTCCTGTCTTCATATACAAAATACTTATAATAAACATACATACATGTATGTGTATAGTACTTTCATGTAGAAAAGCTACGCGACCACATTGGCGTTTTGACACCACGACGGAAAGCTAAATAGCTTCCATAATCCTGCTTTCTTATTGTTTTCACTTTTTTGTTTATCCTTCTTTATTTTTCTACGATCCTGGTTTGTTATGTTACTATGTTTCCGTGTTTCCGGTGGTCAGCTAGATAGAGCTCAATTGTGCTATTTTTGACGGCCGTTTATTTGTATTCTGTCTCGTTGTATGCGCTTTTTGTATATTTGGATTCTGTTACAAGCAAATGTTCATGGTTCTTTCTCTTGCTCTCTCTCTCTGTCATCTATCACTTAGAGGTTTTTCTTTTTCATTTTTCTTTTTTTCTTGTTTGATTTCTATATCTTAGTTCATTTTTTTCCGTATTTACTAATCTCTCCTTATTCGCAATTTAGTTTTTGTGCAATTTGCCTTATCCTCTCTTTGAGTCGGTTTCTCAGATTTCTTACAGGTAAACTGATCACTATGTCTTCTGGAGGATTTATAATTAAGAGCAAGTAGGGAAGAGTAGTTAGTAATTGTAGACGTGATCTACTAAATATTCTTTCTTGTTAATGAATCTTAGTGAGCTCACTGTGGGATTATTCACTGTACTAGTAGTAGTACATGTGTTTATTTAGAAATTCATCAAACACCGACAAATAATTGTGAAACAGATAAATCAGCAGACAAAAGTGAGAATCAACATATGTAGCATCAAACAGAAACTAAAATTTGCTCACCACGGCCATCAGAGAGGGTACTGAAGTACCCTATCGAGCTGACCACCGCAGGAAACAAAGAAAGAAGGAAATCGAAGAAACACTAAAGTTTGTACTCCAGTGTGAAGTTTTGTTTAAATGGAATCGTTCTAATATTTACCTTTTTGCTCTCCTCTGAATTGTGCTAGAATTAATCTAATTGTGATTTGTCTGTGCAGGGAGCTGATATATGGAAATCTGTGTTTCTGATTTTCTATCAGGGAGAGCAGCTTAAGGAAAAGATTACTAAAATCTGTGATGGGTAATTCATACTTGTATAGATGATATATCTAGCTTGCCATTATAAATCACTATTTGGATCTTAGAATATCTACGTAAATAAGGTATAGACCTGTATTTTTTCTGGTTATCTATGAGATTTGTGCTGAATATAATCTGGTGATGAGATACTGTACAGAGTAGGTTTTATAAGGTTATTTTGTGAACCAATACTTTATACCTTTGACAAAAAACTAAGTCATGTTAGGCTGGACAACTTTTGAGTACCTAGTCTTGTTTAATTCTTTATTTCTATCTGTTAATAACCCCTGTTGTGTTTCGGTTGCCGAAGAATAGACCACCTGTGGATTTCAATTGTTGTAATAGGCGACAAAGCACTACTATACAAACTAACGCCAGAAAGGGCATTCGGTTGGTGAGTGCAAGTGTTCAAGAAATTTCTATAAAATTTCCTAAAAATGAACAAAAGTTGGACCGTGATTCAACGGAAGATGATGATGATGATGGTGATGATTTCTAGCTGTTAACAAGACCTAGGCCTACTTCTTAGATTGATTGACTGATTGATTGATAATTAATTATGGCGTGCAGATTTCACGCTAACGTTTACCCATGCCCTGAGACGCAGACAGACCGGCGGGATATGGCAATGGGTGCAATGACTCGCATTCAAGATCTTG
Source organism: Enchytraeus crypticus (assembly GCA_905160935.1). Lineage (NCBI taxonomy): Eukaryota > Metazoa > Annelida > Clitellata > Enchytraeida > Enchytraeidae > Enchytraeus > Enchytraeus crypticus. The sequence goes on along the minus strand of CAJHZI010000369.1, from coordinate 33,655 downwards.
AAGTGGTATGTTCTACTAGCATAGTGTTCTATCACTAGTCTACATCACCCATGTTCTACTAGCACTAGTGTTCTGTCACTAGTCTACATCACCTATGTTCTACTAGCACTAGTGTTCTGTCACTAGTCTACATCACCTATGTTCTACTAGCACTAGTGTTCTGTCACTAGTCTGCATCACCTATGTTCTACTAGCATTAGTGTTCTATCACTAGTCTACATCACGTATGTTCTACTACCATAGTGTTCTGTCACTATTCTACATCACCTATGTTCTACGAGCATTAGTGTTCTGTCACTAGTCTACATCACCTATGTTATACTAGAATTAGTGTTCTGTCACTATTCTACATCACCTATGTTCTACGAGCATTAGTGTTCTGGCATAGGTGTGCAACTTTAGGAAGAGAGTCAGACAGACAGTCTGTCTGACTGACTAACTGACTGACTAATTGATTGGTTGGTTGATTGATTGGTTGATTGATTGGTTGATTGATTGATGGGTTGATTGATGCAGGTGCTGAAGCAGACGCTGGAGCACCGCTACAGAGTGCTCAGTGATGCCGCTCAGACGCTGAGGGTCTGGTTCCTCAAGGTCCTCAAGATCAAGAGCGTCTACCACACGCTCAACATGTTCAACTTCGACGTCACCCAGAAGTGTCTGATAGGAGAGTGCTGGTGCCCCGTCGCCTGTCTGCCCAAGATACAGCTGGCGCTCAGACGTGGCACAGTGAGATCTACTCTAGCCAACTAGCACTGCCTTTGGTGCAAATAACTAGGAGTTTTTGTAATTTGACAGAATGGTTGATTTTTAGATGAATTGACATAGCCATTAATTGAGCGATTAATTATATATATACACTGTAATTCGTAAATTCTGCTTGTGACGTCTCTGAAATCGATCTTGGACGAGGAACCGAACGTTAAAGATGTTGTGATCGTTTCGTGATAAGGCATTTTGCAATATGCTGAGACTGTCTTGTTTCTACACGTGCGCAGGAGAAATATAAAATCCACAGAGAGGAAATCCTCATATAATCGATAAATGAATGAAATAACGAGAAAACAGTGGAAAGTAAACAGATTGATGTGTAATCAACAGTGTTACCAAAACTATCTTTTCACTAGGAACTGAACGTTAAAGGTCTTGAGAGCGTTTTGTGATAAGGGATAATCTCAGCACGTTTAGCAATGTGCTGAGATTGTCTTGTTTCTACACGTGCGCAGGAGCACAGCGGGTCGACGCTCTCTGGAGCCATACTGAACAGAATGGAGACGACGGAGCAGCCACCCACGTATCATCGCACCAACAAGTTCACCGGTGTGTTCCAGGACATCGTCGACTCGTACGGTGTGGGGAGCTATCAGGAAGTCAATCCTGGTAAATTCTCTCTCTCTCTGTTAGTGCACTGCCTACTGGCAGGTCCATGGTATATAACGCTTCTACTCATATCTATCTTCTGTCTTTCTCTTCATGTCGACACACGATTGGATCTCTAAATTATTTATAACCTTCCTTATGATATACCATATTCTTGGGTGATTCTGCACATGACGAGGTAGGTTTCGTATGTCTTCCTCAGCTTCGACTAATATTTACTGGGCTAGGGCGTCATTCCCTGAGAAAACAATCCTGTCTACCCATCCTGGTACATTGTGAAATATAAATAAATAATGTCTAATATACTTGTATATATTATATATTGATTGCTATATATAAATACACTATTAAATTATAAATTTACGTTGTAGAGTCTGGATCATGGAAGAATAGATTAAATGCAAACTGCATGTGTCGTAAGAGGTGACTGAACAAGAACCAATTGAACTAGGGTCGGGATGATCAAATTCTCTAGCAATTTTTGAAACCTAGGCTCTTACAAACTGAATGCCCTTTCAGTTGGTTTGGATCTTAGTGCTTTGTCTCGTTTTATGACATGTACAGTCCACGGTTGGGTTATTCTTCTGCAACCCGGACACAACACTTGTAAATAATAGATACATAATTTAGATAACTAAACTATTGTGGACTCCTATGGGGTGAGAAGCTATCTGGAAGCTTTTCTTGATATTTGTTGCACAGCTCCGTTTACAATCATCAGCTTTCCGTTTCTCTTCTCGATGATGTTTGGAGACACTGGTCACGGGCTGCTGCTCTTTCTCTGTGGGCTGGGAATGGTTCTAGCTGAGGATAAGCTGAAGAAGATCAACAACGAGGTTACTCACTATCAAGCAGTCTGTACAGTGGTTGATGAACCGTGCGAGTCTCATGCTTAGATGTTGATATTAAGTCAATATTTATTGATGAGATATCTCAGTATAGCTAATTGAATTTAATACGAGACAAAATTTACCATTTTCTCTCTTACTCTCTCTCTCTCTGAGTATAGCCTAAAACAGGTCCTTATCATTTAACAACCCTAATTAAATTTAACTCCTCTATTATTTAACTCCTCTAATTAATGTCAATCCTCTGCATTCATTTTGATCTCTATGAATGAGTTATCATGTTATCCAACATCCCGGTCTTGGTCTTCATTTAATAATTTAATTTAATTACTTGATTTGTTCATGAAAAGAATTTTCTTATTTCCATTCACTGAATGAACGATCAATCGAGTCAACGAATATGCTCTTTGGACCATTAATTGATCCTTGTAAACATTGACGCTCTCGCGCTGTAGATCGAGTCTCTGTGGTAGGAACATTGTAATAATAAGGGTTTAACGTCCGTTTCCCCATACGAGGACAATATCAAGGACCTTAGGTAACCAGTCAGGTCTATGCTCTTCTGAGAGAACCTCCCAGTTATGAGTAGAGTTTAAAGATAACATTTTGAGTTGTTTTCTGCGTTGTGCAGAATTAGCAACACATTTGAAGAGTATGTACTGATGTGAATCTATAATCAATTGAAAGACAGAAAAGGGAAATTAATTGCTGATATTTATATATTTCACTTATAAATTATTTTTACTAACATATTAGATATAAATTATTCCCGAAGACATAATGAGGGATTTTCTGTCAATTTATGATGGATTGATAGTACCCTTTCTCTAAACATTGGGTTAGAATTGTAACATAACGCTTACATTCGTAATAATATTGTCGAATACTTTATGAATACCAGGTTAATATTGGTTAACTCTCTGACTGCGGATGAGTAGGTCACAGTAAGTACCGAATTCAAATTCAGTACAAGCTTCGGTACTTAAGAGCTGGCTAGAGCCTGTGGCGAAGTCGGTAAGACACTTGACCGGTATGTGCGGGGTTCAAATCCTGGGCTCGCCCGTCAATGACATCACTTTCGAGTAAGGAAACGGACGTTAACCTTAGCTTTTTTAGCTTTTAAGCATTAAACCTTTTTAGACTTTAAACGAGTTATAAATATAGAGAATGTTGTTACAGATTTGGAACATATTTTTTGGAGGACGGTACATCATACTGCTGATGGGAGCGTTCTCTATGTACTCTGGTCTGCTCTACAACGACGTCTTCTCAAAGTCTATCAACATCTTCGGCTCTGCCTGGCATGCAGTCAACTACGAGTAAGATTTACGGCTAGATCGTCACTTAAATGGACAGAACTGTTTGCATCATTGCGGGATTTATTCTTTGAAGTTTTACTAAATTTTATTAGTTTCTTAGGAATATATTTAGGGTTAGGGTAAAGGGTAGGGTTAGGGATAGTTTAAAAAGTTAAATTAAAATTACAAACTTCCGCTATGATGAAAACAAACTCCCGCAATGATGCAAATAGTTTTGTTCTTTTGAGTGACGATCTAGGCGCAAGTAGAGTAAGTTCTATAGAATTATTCAACTACTTGACATTTCTGCCTTCTTTGTGTGGGTATTTTTGCATGGGTATTTTGAATGGGTATTTTGAATGGGTATTTTGAATGGGTATTTTGAAGATGCTAATTTAGCAACTATGGCAATTGTTCACAGAAGTATTTTGAATTAACTGTATGATGTTTAATCAACACTTATTTCTCTATGGCTCTTTCAATGTGGAGTTGATATTTTATCTGCTTCCGTGTTGTGTTCGGGACACTGAAGAATATACCAGCCATAAACTGCTTTGTCATATGGGCCAACTGAGCAAGAACTGATGAAGGCAACAGCTATTCACCTTAGAAGCCACACTATTCCCAAATTATAGGCTACATTAAGGTGTGGATAAGGCATACCCTTTGGTGAAGCAATTAGTTCGTTGATCGATGCAATACTCTTTTTGAAGCGTGAAAGCCGTGAGAATATGCATCATGGACCTGCCACTTGACAGAACACTAGGGAGAGGGAGAGACTCTGTCAGCATCATATTAGTAAGTATATTAGTAGTATGTAGTATTTCAATTGTATGTAATTTTGCAATATGATCCTTCATGTAAATGTAGATATTAAAGCAAATTTTACAGTTAGTTTAACTGCGATTTTGTGGTTTATATTGCAGCAACGATACACTAAAGAAGTACAAGGAGATAATGCTTGATCCTGTTAAAACAACGGACTACAGTGGAGGTTCCTATCCTGTCGGCATTGATCCGGTAAGTCATTTCTACTTCTGCTCGTGTTGCTCCTGGTCTTCTGTCTTTCCTTGTTTTAAATCCAAGCTTAAAACTTCTTTATTTCGTGGAGTGGATTGGGGCTAGTGTGCTGCCGTCTTTTTGCAAGTGTTGCTTGCACGCATCGTTGCGCAAAAGTGCATACTACTACTACTACCACTAATACTACTACTGTTTACTGTTTGGAAAGTGGGTTAATCGTCAGTTTAAAGTGTTTCATGTGTTTGTCTTGCTGACAACAGCACAAGTATACAGTAATTAGGCATGAAATGGCGAGGACTGGGAAGAAATAAGGTTCTAGGCACGTACAAGTTCATTCAATTGAAGTTCAGAAAAAAGTAATAAGCGTTAATGTAAACAGATATAAGTTGTTCATTTGTATAGTAAAACACGCATTATAGTGAAATGATTAACCATATTGATATCTTTCAGTTTTTAATACCACATGTTTAAACCGTTAGGCAATTTCGTCCATTTTCTGTGTAACCAGTCCTGTGAATGTCTGAGATTTTGCACTCATATCAGCGCAGCTGGGATTCGAACCCACGAGAGTTCAGTTCATCTCATAATTATAATTTGTCATTTAAGACTTCATGACGTTACCTTACCCTTAAACCACTTGGTGACTATTGAGACATTCAATTCATTTGATAAATAGTTATAATCAGTTTCAAAGATTAAAAAAGATTGCAAAAGAATAGAGTTTAAAAAAATTAGAAAAGTGTTTCAAATATTCAAAGAAAAGGGTTGATGAAATTACAAAGGTCTGTTGGATGAAGTGAACCGTATAAATTTGATCTGCATAGAGATGTTGAAGATTCGCTTGAACTCTCTTCTTTCAGTATTGTATTTGATATATAGATGTATTTGATATAGAGATTTGTAGTCCATCTACCCGAATTCCTATTTTATATTGAGCTGAATGGATCTCTTTTTAAGGTTCTATATAATAATAATAATAAGGTTCTTTGATTTTCTACGAATCGGATTGTTATTTGGTCTTGATAGAGATAGAGAGAAAAATTGTAAGTTATACGAATGTACGTAGAGAGAGAGAGAGAGAGAGAGAGAGAGAGAGAGAGAGAGAGAGAGAGAGAGAGAGAGAGAGAGAGAGAGAGAGAGAAAGAGGGAGAGAGAGAGAGAAAGGGAGAGAGGAAGGAGAAAGAGTGGAGAGAGAGGAGAAAGAGAGAGAGAGAGAGAAAGAGAGAGAGGAGAAATAGGACAGAGAGAGAGAAAGAGCGAGTTAGAGAGGAGAGAGAGAGAGGAGCGAGAGAGGAGAGAGAAAGGAGAGAGAAAGAGAGGAGAGGAGAGAGGAGAGAGAGAGAGAGAGGGGGAGAGGAGAGAGGAGAGAGAGAGGAAAGGGAGAGAGAGGAGAGAGAGAATGAGAGAGAGGAGAGATAGAGGAGAGGGAGAGAGAGAGAGAGGAGAGAGAGGAGAGAGAGAATGAGAGAAAGAGAGAGAGAGAGAGAGAGAGGAGAGAGGAGAGGAGAGAGAGGAGAGAGAGGAGAGAGAGAATGAGAGAAAGAGAGAGAGAGAGAGAGAGAGGGGAGAGGAGAGGAGAGAGAGGAGAGAGGCGGAGCGGAGAATAGATAACAGGAGGGAGGAGAAGAGAAAACAGTAGGAGAGGGAATAAATTAGGATTAGATGTAGATATTTATTAATAGATTATATTATTATATTATAATAGATTATATTATTATATTATAGTAGATTATATTATTATATTATAATAGATTATATTATTATATTATAATATATTATATTATAATATATTATGTTATTATATTATAATATATTATATTATTATATTATAACATATTATAATATTATATAGAATAGATCCTTTCCCGGTCAGTTCAGGTTGTTTGAAGAATAGACCAACTGCTGACTGCACGTGTCGTAGAAGGCGACTAAAGCACTAAGATCCAAACTAATGTCGGTTGGTGAGGCTCCAGAAATTGCCACAAAATATTCTAAAACGAATGGAAGAGATTTTGATATGGTATGGGACAAAGAGGAGTGCAGATGGTCCATTCGTATCCTGACTCTAGTTGTACTGGGATTAAAAGTAAGACGATGATGATGATGATATTAAATAGATCATAGTATTATATAATAATATATATATATATATATATATATAACAAGTACTAATAGCCATGGGAGGGAATAATAGGAAATAACTGAAACTACAAAAACAGCAACCATAGGAAAGAAAACTCTACTGCAGATACGTATGAAATGTGTGTAGCTGTAGGTAATAAAAATACTAAAAATTGTAAACAGTAAAGCTAAAGCTGATGTTTACGTCAGTTTCCTCACTAGAAAGCGATGTCAGTGATGGGCGAGCCCAGGATTTGAACCCCACACATACCGATCTGCGGTCGAATACCTTAACGACATCACCATCCAGCCAGTGGCGACGGCTAGCAAGAGAGGGGAGATTCTAAGTGCTGCAGATGCTTTGTTGATTGACTAATTTGACTGAATGATTTATTGATTTGACTAATTTGATTGAATGATTTACTGATTGATTGATTGATTCAGGCTCAGCAATCCTCCGGAGGGTTTGCTGCTGGACAGGCTACTCTAGTAAAGTACCCCGTGTTGAACGCCTCCAGGGTGGGACAGGTTGGTACAGCTGGCAGCACTGACTCTGGCTCCAGCATGAGACAGAGGGTTTTCACTGGAGTGGTAACAAAGCTACACAACGACTATGGGTTCATCGACGACGATGTCATCTTTCAGCGGAGGTAAAGTTTCCTTCAAGGACTTGTCCAAGCAGAGCCGATAGTAGTATTGGCTAGGTGTTTAGTAGTATAGGCTAGGTGTTTAGTATATTAGGCTAGGTGTTTAGTAGTATTGGCTAGGTGTTTAGTAGTATAGGCTAGGTGTTTAGTATATTAGGCTAGGTGTTTAGTATTATAGGCTAGGTGTTTAGTAGTATAGGCTAGGTGTTTAGTAGTGTAGGCATGGTGTTTAGTAGTGTAGGCTAGGTGTTTAGTAGTGTAGGCATGGTGTTTAGTAGTGTAGGCTAGGTGTTTAGTAGTATAGGCTAGGTGTTCAGTAGTGTAGGCATGGTGTTTAGTAGTGTAGGCTAGGTGTTTAGTAGTATAGGCTAGGTGTTCAGTAGTGTAGACATGGTGTTTAGTAGTGTAGGCTAGGTGTTTAGTAGTGTAGGCTAGGTGTTTAGTGGTGTAGGCTAGGTGTTTAGTAGTGTAGGCTAGGTGTTTAGTAGTGTAGGCATGGTGTTTAGTAGTGTTTAAGTAGTGTATGCTATGTGCTTAGTATGTGGCTATGGGTGTTTAAAGTCGTGTCGGCCCTAGGTGTTTAGTAGGCTAGGTGTTTAGTAGTGTAGGGTGTTTAGTAGGTGTTTAGTAGTGTAGCTAGGTAGTTAGTAGTGTAGGCTAGGTGTTTAGTAGTGTAGGCTAGGTGTAGTAGTAGTGTAGGCTAGGTGTTAGTAGGGTAGGCTAGGTTTTTAGTAGTGTAGGCCTAGGTGTTTAGTAGGGTAGGCTAGGTGTTTAGTAGGGTAGGCTAGGTGTTTAGTAGTGTAGGTGTGTTAGTAGGCTAGGGGTGTTTAGTAGGGTAGGCTAGGTGTTTAGTAGTGTAGGCTAGGTGTTTAGTAGTGTAGGCTAGGTGTTTAGTAGTGTAGGCTAGGTGTTTAGTAGGTAGGCTAGGTGTTTAGTAGTGTAGGCTAGGTGTTTAGTAGTGTAGGCTAGGTGTTTAGTAGTGTAGGCTAGGTGTTTAGTAGTATAGGCTAGGTGTTTAGTAGTGTAGGCTAGGTGTTTAGTAGGGTAGGCTAGGTGTTTAGTAGTGTAGGCTAGGTGTTTAGTAGTGTAGGCTAGGTGTTTAGTAGTGTAGGCTAGGTGTTTGACAGTAGATCTTTGGATGCAGGTTCCAAGCATGAACTCGACGTGTTACTGATATGATTTAAGCAGCAGTTGTTGTTAGCTAGGCTTTATTTAGAAAACTGTTGATTTCTTGCACATTTTCTGGTTGTCAAGTATAACTAGTATGACCTTCGTACTCTTAAAATAAGTTGCTTGCTGTGTAAAAATAATACAGTGAAAATAAATGTTAAGTCCTTGTAGTTGTCAGTGATTATAGCCACTGCTTTGTACAAGATAACTATATAATAATAACCCACTGAAAGCCAAAATGTGATAAAACTACTTAGCTAGACCTGTTGTCTTAAATAAACTACTGAGCTATGTATGTTGTGATTATATCAAATGTTGCAACATAATGTATATAATCATTGTTAGAGTTTTAGATTCAAATACATGTGTGGGAGTTAAATCTATGATCTCTTTTGTACTTGTAAAATATGCTTGTAGTCCGCATGATCATCTTTTCAGTGATTTACAAATATATCGCAGTGTGTGTGTGTGTGTGTGTGTAAAACATATATATTATTTACACACACACACACACACACACATATATATACATATACATATATATATATATATATATATATATATATATATATATATATATATATATATATATACAAATATATATATACAAATATATATATACAAATATATATATATATATATATATATATATATATATATATATATATATTATTTACAACTATATCACAGTGTGTGTTTATGTGCTGACAGTTGTGTGCAGGGGCCGATGCCCTCTATAGGAGACAGGTGTATAGTGGAGGCCACGTACCAGTCCAACATGCCCTACAAGTGGAGCGCCACTCGAGTCCAGCCCATAGCCAGTCAGGTCTGTCCGTGTCTCGCAAGTTCTTAAAATTTAGTATGTTCAGGATTACAGCGTTAGTAGGTTTCTGTGGTTTTAACTATGCTAATAATAAATAATAATAATAACAATTAAGAGTGCTACAGTCATCAATGACAACATCGAGCACTATTGAGTCAAAATCAAGCCGGCGAGCAAAATTAAAGGTCCAATAACACTGCAAAGTCTAAAATCCAGAATATCAGTCTAAAGTAAATAAATAAAAGTAAGTGTTAAATTGTGAAATAGGTTTTAGAGTAAACTAGAATTTTCTCAAATTGTAGTTAATTTTGTTAAAATCTTTTTTAATTGGTTGATTGATTGATTGATATAGAACCAACAGGCTGGCTTTGGACAACAACAACAGCAGCAGATGTTTAGCGGTGGAGCCCCTGGCTTCAACCAGGCAGCTGCAGCGGCTGCGGCGGCTGTAGCCATGGCCCTGCAGTCTGTTGGCTCTAATCAGAACGGCTCAGCGGCGGCGCTGCAGTCGTTCATGACTCAGGGTTTTCAACAGGGTTTCCAGCAACAACAGCAGCAGGGTGGCTTCATGCAGCAGGGTGGAATGTCTGGAGCATTGGGTGAGTGGAGTTAGAATAGTTAACACTGGGATAAAGCTGTTTAAAACGTTAATTATAGGGTTAAAAACAGTCGATTAAAAATTGAAAGTTAATTAAGGGGATAGCAAAGCTAAAAAAGCTAAGGTTAACGTCAGTTTTCTCACTCGAAAGCGATGTCAGTGATGGGCGAGCCCTGGATTTGAACCCCGAATATACTGATCCGCGGTCGAGTATCTAACCGACATTGCCACCGCCTTCAGCCTGGGATAAAGCTGTTTAAAAGTTAATTTGAGGGTTAAAGATAGTTAGCTGAAGATTAGAAGTTAATTAAGTGCCTAGCAGCAGTTAATTAAAGTTTAACTGTTAACTAACATTTTAAAATTAGTTATTAAACTATATTAAAGCTTAGCAGTTGATTAAGGGTTAAAGCCAGTAAATTAATGATTAAAAGTTCAAGACAGTTAATTAAGCTTATCAGTATATTAAATTGTTAAAAGCATGTAAATAAAGGTTAGATGCTAATTACTTCCAAGTTGACTTTAACTTTAAAATTTTCTTTAGCCACTTTGGAACTTATAGTTTGAGATTAATGTTGTCATGTCGCATTGTCATAAATCGTCGTGTGAAGAATTCAACGTGATGGCTATTGATTCAGGTCAGGGGAGCTGATTTATTGTTTATAAATGATAATTCTAGAAATATGTAATTTAGTAATTTTAGGTACTCGATTTTCAAATTAAGAACTTATTAAAATCAATATCTAGTAGTCGGCTTTTAAAAGATTTAACGTTATTAGCTAAAACAACACTCCAGTAAGGAATTCCTTGGTTCGCATACCCTGGAAGAAAAGAAATATTTGCGTGTATCAATTTAGGACTATTATTGAATACTTCAACGTGGTGATTGTTGCTTCAGGTCAGGGGAGCAGATTTCAGCAGATGAGTGGGGGGGGCATGGGGAACATGTTTGGAGGCCGGGCAGGCAGCGGGGGGGCTGATGGACCGCCGAGACGTAGGAGGGACCGTTCCCCCCTGAGAGAGAGATTCAGAAGAGATCAGAGAAAGAGATCGAGATCTCCTGCTAAATCTCCTCAGCGCACTGAGTGAGTAATATAGTGTAGTTTTACTGAGTCATTTGTTTTTTATTTATTATGTGATTTTTATGTATTTTATTTATCGATTTAGAATGATTAAATGAAAGGGTTTCACAAATCTGTACGCAAATACAAAACTGTTGGCGAATATACTCATTTCTAATATAAATCTGTATTTGTATCCCGACCCTGGTTAGACTGGGATCCATGGGAGGATGATGCTGATGATGATGAATATAAAGAAATACATTCATGGAATAATTGAATATCAGTTATTCATCAGATACATATAAAAATTAAATAATTAAATCTGATTATAAATATTATAATCAGATACATATAACTGATATTCATCAGATACATATAACTGGCAATGAATAATTGAATTGTTAATGGAAGTGATTACATTGCTTCACACTTGACATTTATTGGTTGCAAGGTTGATTGTGCTTGGTTGCTAGATTGTGTGCTTGGTTGCTAGATTGTTTACATTGGTTGCAAGATTGACTGTGATTGGTTGCTAGAATGATTGCAATTGGTTGCATGGTTGATTGTGATTGGTAGCTAGATTGTTCACATTGGTTGCAAGATTGACTGTGATTGGTTGCTAGAATGATTGCGATTGGTTGCATGATTGATTGCGATTGGTTGCTAGATTGAGTATGATTAGTTGCTTGATTTATTGATATATTACTGGATTCATTGATTGATTAAATGCTTACTTGTTGACTGATAGATTGATTGATTGATTGTTTAAGAGATAGATAGATTGAGAGAACTATTTATTGATTGATTGATTGATTGAATGATTGATTGATTATGTTAACAGCTCAGTCAGTAAGAAGTCTGTGTCACCGCGACGTTCCTCAAGAAGTCCATCGGAGAGAGTGAGACGTCGCTCTAGACCAGTCTACAACGTTCAGATACCCCAGATATCTCTAGATATGTTAGTACTATCCTCAGATATCTCTAGATATGTTAGTACTATCCTCAGATATCTCTAGATATGTTAGTACTATCCTCAGATATCTCTAGATATCTTTGTACTTATTTGTTAATACTATTGTTGTTCTGAAACGCCCTATTGTACTGTACAATGCTACATTTTGTATTGCAAATTTTTGAGCTACATTGTATTCTGCTACATTGTATTGCACTGTATTGTATTGCGGCATATTTTGTTGTATTGTATTGTTGTATTCTGCTGCATTGTATTGTGCTGTATTGTATTGCTGTGCATTTTGTTGTATTGTACTATTGTGCTACATTGTTTTGTACTGTATTCTATTGTATTGTGCTGTATTGTATTGTATTGTGCTGTATTGTATTGTGCTGCATTGTATTGCATTGTTTTATGCTACATTGTATTGTATTGTACAGTGCTGTATTGTATTGTATGAGCAGGAAGGAGGCGACGGTGATGCAGCTGAAGACGCGGTACAGCAGTCTCTATCTGCCCAGTGACTTCTTCAGCGTGGTCGCAGGCTGGTCTCAGGTCTTCCCACCACAGCGCCCTCTACAGCTGGGTCACACATGCTCCTTCCACGTGATGAGCAAGAGACTGCCTCGCCACGACAAGAGCACAGAGTACCTCGAGCCTGCTGACAGCGATAGAGCATACTCAGCCAAGGTAACGTGGGTCTAGTGTTGTTGTCTAGTTAAACTGATGGATTGGTCGATTGATTGATCTATAGATTGATGGATTGGCTGAATGATTGATTGATGAATTGCCTGATTGCTTGATCGTTAGATTGATGGATGGATGGATTGACTGATTGATTGATGAATGGACGGGTGTTTTGATCGATAGATTGATGGATGGATAGGTAGAGTGACTGATAGATTTATGAATGGACGGGTGAATTGATTGATAGATTGATGGATGGATAGGTAGAGTGACTGATAGATTGATGAATGGACGGGTAGATTGACTGATAGATTGAGGAATCAACACTTGGATTGATCGATTGATTGATTGATTGATTGATTGATTGACTGATTGACTGACAGGTGATGCTCATGAGCTGTCCACTACTTGAGGACCTCTATCACAAGAGCTGCTCGCTAGCCGAGGATCCTGATGAATTGAAGGAGGAGTTTGTGCACCCGACGCGTCTCATAAAGTTTCTCGTTGGACTGCGGGGGAAGAGTGAGCCGATGGCTATAGGAGGGTCGTGGTCGCCCAGTCTGGACGGGTCGGACCCTGCGGGCGACCCTAGGGTCCTCATCAACACGGCTGTGAGGACCACCAAGATGTTGACTGGGATAGATCTCAGCAGCTGCACCCAATGGTTTGTACTGCTCGTTCTGTTAGAGCGTAGACAGTTATTTTATCTAGTGATTGCGTACGCAGAGTGCTGGAAATGTGTTGAAGTTCAATCGGTGCTTTTGTTTGGGAAATACAGGCAAACGTTTATTGACACAATCGCGAAACTCTTTCCGACTGATTGCTAGGCTGTTGTATCATATTTTCTGTGATAATGCGTATTTGATTGTGTTGTGATGGAAAGGTTTTTCACTAATATTCCTGGTTGTACATTTATTGATCATCTTTATGGCATCATGCTTTTGTTATCACTGTTATACGTTTGTGCATTGATTATATGGTTATGTATGGGTGCGTTGATCTGTCACATTAATTGTCATGTTTATAAGTTTATAATAGCTGCGTTGATATCATGTTTGTGTATCGCTGTACTTGTTTTGTCATTTACTTTGGGCTGACTTTCTGTATTTGGAATTTGCACTGTTTTTGGACCTTCTTTTTGCTAGCCGGCTTAATATTGTCTCAGTGGTGTTCGATATTGTCTTTGATGACTGTAGCACTCTAATAGTTGTTATAATTATTGTTATTATTTTGTGTACTGTTCTTCTCTCTAACTCGTCACTCTAATAGTTATAATTATTATTGCTATTATTTACCGGTCCTCTCTCTAACGCGTTGCTGTGTGTAACGTTGCCTCGTGTAGGTACAGGTTCGCTGAGATACGCTATCACCGCGCTGAAGAGATGCGCAGGGGCTGTGTAACCCCCGCTCGTGTCGAAACTGTCGTCATCTTCCTGCCGGACGTCTGGTCCTGCACGCCCTTAGCTCAAGACTGGGCTCCCGTTGTTTCTTATTACAGGGACGCGCTAAAGACGGCTGTCGGCAAAATGTTTTCAGAGGTCGGCGGCGGTGATCCAGTTGAGCCGTTGAGTGACGACGCAGAAAAGACGGAAGATTCGCAGAGTGACTCAAAGGCATTTAGTTCTTGTTTGATGTTCTCTGTTCTTGTTACAGTTCTCAGTTTACGCTGGTCTCTGTGTGTTTTGTAATAGGTCGAATGGCGTGTGCTGTACAGTGTTTCTATGCGTTTGTTATTCCTAAAGAGATGCTGGAGGGCATTGGAACATGTATTACAAAGCTGATACAAACTTCCGCAGTCGTTTGTGTTTGCTGTATTGTCGGTGATGATGTTTTCTCTCTACGTAGCCTATTGTCTACACTAGATAGTGGATAAAGGGTGTAGGAGAGCAGCGGAACATGTATTACAATGCTGATACAACTTCCGCAGTCGAGAAATTGTCGTTTGTTTGTGTTTGCTGTATTGTTGGTGACGATGTTTTGTCTGTACGTAGCCTAATGTCTATGCTAGATAAATGAAGCCGGAAGTGGTCGTCAGTCTAAATTGATTTTGATTAGAAGATTGCGAGCTCTGTACGGAAGCTTTCTTTGTCTTGTAGGTCATCGAGACTGCATTGCAAATATATGGATAATGATACTCTATTACAATTGCTCACATTTTTTGAGTAAATTTAATCCATTTGGATGTATCTAGTTTAGCCGTTACACTAAATATATATGGATCTGGTCATATAAATAGATTTGATATCTTAGGAAACTCCATGATGGGGCTATAAAGATTTAACAGCTTCGGAATTGCTCGGAATTTGTAAGTTTCTGCACGAATGTCATGGGGACCTTTGGGGAAAACCCAGTAGAAAATTGATTGCTAAAAATAGCAGGTGTTGTTTGGTTTCACTTTAGGCTAGGGAGGAGCTGAACATGTCAGTGGAGGAGGGAGAGGGGGAGGAATCGTGTGACAGCGCTGATGCCACGCCCACTCACCACTCTAAACTAGATCCTAAGAATATGCTGGTCCGTATCTCTTCCTGTCACCTAATAGTCTCTCTCTCTCTCTCTCTCTGTCTTTGTTATACTCTTTCTCTCTCTTTCTCTCTCTCACTCTGTCTCTCTTTCTCTCTCTATCGCTCTTTCACTCTCTCTTTCTCTCTCTCTGTGTCTCTCTCTCTGTGTCTCTCTCTCTGTCTCTCTCTCTCTTTCTCTCTACAGCTCAATGTTGGACTGATATGCATTATAGAAAACAAAGGGCATTTCTTGAACGTTAAAAGTCCTCTGTTCTCTCTCTCTCTCTCTCTCTCTCTCTCGATCTCATTTTCTCTCTTCAGCTCAGTATTCGTCTGCTATGCATTAAGCAGCATATTGCAGTGACTTCTCTGACTTATATCAGAAGTCAAGACTTGTTGATACTGATTGATTGATTAATTGATTGATTGATTGCAGGTGGGCGACTAGTACATAGTTAGTTTGCTGATATCTAGCCGTAACAACATTGACTTGATTAATCGATTGTATGATTGGACAATCGATTGTTTGGTGAATTGCTTGATTGATTGCTGGTTTTTGCTGTATTACAGGTAGCCAGTCTACTTGAAGGATGGTTCTGTTTAGTAAGTCGCCATAAAGGCTTCCTGTGATTATACACTTGACAAATATGTTGGACGATTTTTGAACGATTTCGCTTTTCGGTGCAAAATGAGTGCAAATTAGTTGTAAAATGAGACCAGATGTGTGCTAAAAGTTAATTACATGTAAAATTGATGCTTCTAGCAGAAGTAGAAGTACCTTTTAAATTAGATAGATATGTAGTATATATTTAAATAATATTATAGCTTAATATTTATTTAGATAGATATACATTTTTTATCCTAACTCAATATTTAAGTTAGTAGTGAACTTACTGGATTTATTGTGTACCACACCAGTCAAAATATTTTTATGTAAATATTTGACAGTTCAAAATGGTGTTTTTATGCGATTATTGGTGTTTTATAACTAAAGTCATTTTGTAACATTATCATATATTTATTATTAATTTAACTATAGATATTGGATTTTCTTTTGGAAATTAGTAAAGAAAAAGTGATAGAATACTTTTAAAGAGATCATATCTATTGGATATTATGTTAATAGTAAAAAATTAATTTTTATATTGGCTTCTAAAACCTTGGTTCAATTTGTTTCACTTAAAACTGAAACATTAGTATTAGACATTATCGCATAATCGTATTTCGTAATCTCAGATAAACAAATATCTGCTTCTACTATACTATACTATTATATATTATAATATATTATATATATTAGTAATACAAAAAGTATTTAATGTAGTTATTACTATGTAAATATATTGTGATATACCGTGAAATTTCTGGATATCACAGCTGCCTGTAATAGTCATTGAAATTATATTATAAAATTAATTTATAATATTATAGAAAAATAATATATAAATAATGAGTAATAAAATTGTAAAAATAATAAAAAATAATATATAAATAAAGTTATATTATGCTATATAGCATTATTTTACAACAAAATAATGCAAAGTCAATACGTCCAACATATCTTCTAAAATGCTAGATGGGTGAACAGATCTTTGTGCATGCGCAAGTGTTATTACTGATTGACTGATTGATTGATTAATTGATTGAATAATTGACTGATTTTTGCAGATGAACTATCCAATAAGAACAATGGACTTGTGATAGAGGTTTTATTGATTTTTGATTGATTTCTTGTAGGTAGTTGAATAACTTTGAGGATTTGGCTGCGGGATATATGAAAATGTCTTGATGTGCAGTAAATGGTACACTTGCTTTCATTGAGTGATTGATTACAGATTGATTGCAGCAGAATTCCATAGAGAGTTAATTTGTTGCAAGCAATCAATGAGTGGCCTCAAGATTGGTTGATTGATTGATTGCAGATAGCAGACCTGCGTAGAGAGTTGAATTGTCGCAAGCAGCCTGTAAAAGGTCTCAAGTCTCAGCTTGCCGCTCGTCTCGCTAAGATCTTGAAACAAGAAGAAGAGGACGAGGAGGAAGAGAAGAGGAAACTATCTGAGGCCCCGGTCGTTCAGTCAGTGGTTGACCCTGCCAATCCCAACCCCGCTGCATCAAGTGACGCAGCGGTATGTATCCAGGTGTTTAGTCTAACAGAACAAAGTTTAGCGCCAGTTTCTTGTCTTGATAGTCTGTCAGTGATGGAACAAGGTTTTAACCTTGCGTCACTGATCACCTTGATCACTGAGCATCTGCTGTTGAATTTGTCCACTGACATGATCTGTCCATCATATGTTTTGTTTCATCGAATAATGACGATGTCAAGCACATTACAAGCGGAACATTCTCCGAATAAAAAAAGCTGGTAAAGCTAGAGTTAACGTCAGTTTTTCTCACTTGAAAGCGATGTCAGTGACGAGCGAGCCCAGGATTTGAACCTCACACATACCGATAAGCGGGCGAATATTTATGTTGATGGTTTCTAGTTATTCTTTGTGTCTGAACGGAAAGCATGATGGGGTGAGGAATCACTGAGGGTTGTGGGGGTTCCAGTGTGGTTTTGCAGCAACATTGAGACTACATTGATGGTTTGAACCCCACCCCCTGAACACCTGTTGTTGAACACATACAGTCTGACAACTTAGCCGATTTGCTACCAGTTCACATGAGAATCATGTCAGGTAGTTTTCAAGTTTTCTGGTAGGATTCCTCGGAATGGCTGGAAGGTACGGATTGCCTGTGCACTCAGTGAAATAGTGATTGAGAATTTATTTATAGTGCCATCTAAAGCTCTCCAGTACTTCAAAAGATTTATCTAGTTAATATAACTTAATCTGATGTGTACATGAGTGTATCATATTGTGTAAGAATTTCAGTTATCTTATACAGAGGGGTTAAAGAGATTATGGTTGTGGTTTGTTAAATTAGTGTTGGTTAATTAAATTATTAATTAACAATAATTATTTAAATAAGTTACGGTTAGTTAAATAGGTTAGGCGATAAATTCCATACCACTGCTTTCTCAATATTTGTTGACGGTTGACGAACATAATTCTCTGTCACTGCTAGGTTCTGGTTATGTAAGTAGACCTTGGTTGAAATAAGACTGCGTGAAATTTATTATACATTTTGTTCAGTTATGTGTTATTTTATGTGCACAATGAGATGTTATACTGCATTTATTTACTGAAATTTTGCTCAACTTACAACCTTATAGTTTTTATGTAATTGTTTTGCTCTGATTTCAAGTCTGCTTTTGGTTTTGCTCTATCACCCTCTGTTGCTGACATATTGAGACATATATCGTTTTAAAGTTTTACTGAATTATAATTTTTGGACAAATACTTTAGTACAACAATAATTAATTATTGTGTTGTGAAGTTATGCCGGCCATTTGAACTGGCAACATCCATGATGATACCAAGCTAGGGTCTGACTTGTGCTCCATTGTTTGATGCTGTTTTTGATTGACTTCTCAGAAGTCAAGGTCAGCTGAGGATGAGAAGGTCAAAGTCGAGGCAGAGGACGAGGTCATTTGAATTTCTTCTACTGATCTATAAATAGAATTAAATAGAGTTATATTCTTATCCCGACCCTGGTTAAACTGGGATTCTAGGAAGATAATAATTTAATACGATTGTAATTTAATGTAGAATTAATATATTGGAATTTAATTTTATTGCGATTCTAATTTAATTCTATCCTAATTTAATGCTTTTCTATTCTAATTCCATTTAACTGTAATAATTTAATTACATGTAACTATACTTTACTGTAACTAATTAATTATATATTAACTGATTGATTGATTGATGGAGTGATTTAAGTGATTGATTGCTCGACACAGGCTAAGGCCTCTGAGGAAGCAGAGAAGGAACAGGAGCGACTGAGGAGGAAGAAGGAGGATCTGGAGAAGCTCTACTCAGTGCCGGAGAGCCCTTGTATCCTGGTCAATCCCTCAAGCACAGCGAGGGGAGGAAAGTTTGACTGTAGTGTGATGTCGCTGAGTGTACTGCTCGACTATAGAGAGGAGGACAACAAAGAACATTCCTTCGAGGTATGATCTCTCTCTTTCTCTCTCTTTTTGTGTCTTTCTCTCTCTCTCTCTCTCTGTATGTGTCTCTGTATCTCTGTGTCTCAGTCTCTCTGTGTCTCTCTCTTTCTCCCTATCTCTCTCGCTGTCTCTCTCTTTTCTAACCCTTCAGTCTTTAATCATCATCGTCATGTTCCTTTTATTCCTAGTTTAACTAGGGTCAGGATTTAAAAATTTGTAGCAATTTCTGGACCATAGGTGCTCACCAACCTAATGCCCTCTCTTACTTTCGTCTCTAATCAGTCAATCTATTAATAAATTAACTGCTGGACTAGGGTTACGTAGAAAGTTCCTGCAAGTTAACTTTCTATCCCTATATGCAGTTATAGTAGTACTAACCTTCTGTGTCTCTAATCCACCAATCAATATATAGATTATGGATTATAGAAAACAATGGGCATTTCTTGAATGTTAAAAATCACTCTTCTCTCTCTCTCTCTCTCTCTCTCTCTCATTTAACTTCACCCCCCCTCTCTCTCTCTCTCTCTCTCTCTGTCTTTTTCTCTCAATTTTTATTCTTGTTCTCTTGTTCCCCAGGTGTCGCTGTTTGCCGAGCTCTTTAACGAGATGCTGATGCGAGACTTTGGACTGAACATCTACAAACATCTCCGTGCCACAGCTGTGAGGGTGGAGAGAGAGAAGAGAGAGGAGAGCGAGAGAAAGAAGAAAGAGGAAGAAGAAAAGAAAGCCGCCGCTGAAGAAAAGAAGGGAAATGGAAAGGACGATGGTAAAGCTGAAGATGGAAAGAAGGATGAAGAGAGTGCTGGGTTGAAAACGGAGAAAGGTGATGAGAAGACGGAGACGAGTGAGAAGAAGAATGGAAGTGCTGAGGACGGAGAACCTCCGAGTAAAGTATCCAAGACAGAGGAGACTGAGAAAGGTTTGTCTGATTATCTCATTTCTCTCATCTCATTGTAACATTTGATTTGTTATCTATTTTGTTAGTTTAAGTAATTTTTAGAATAGAATTTAAAAAATTTAGCAGTGAGTGTGTAATACTTACATTTGTGGAATAGCTGAATGTAACAAGTAGCTAGTCTCATACAGTATTCAGTCTCTCTCTCTCTGTCTCTCTCTCTCTCTCTGTCTCTGTTTTTCTCTCTGTCTCTGTTTTTCTCTCTCGTTTTGTATATCTTGGCTGTTGGACGCTGTGTATGTCTGGTGAACGTTTATGTTTTTGTAGCAATTTCTGGAGCCTAGGCGCTCACCAACAGAATGCCATTTTTGACGTTGGTTTGATTCTTTGTTTTTATGTCGCCTTCTACGACACGTGCATATTTACACGGCTGGTCTATTCTTCAAGCAACCTATACACAACGCGGGGGATGTGTTTATTATGTTCATTGATTAGGGAAGTTAACTAAAGTTTCTGTATTTGTTGTGTTAGATAAGGAAGACAAGGAGAAAGCGAGGGAGAAGAGAGAGAGAAAGAAGCATATAACTGTGGATAGAGATCTCCTCCTGTCGTTTGTCTACTTCGATCAGTCTCACGCCGGATTCATTAGGGCTCGAGATCTTGAAGATCTTCTGCAGATCATTGGTCTGAAGCTGTCCAGGGCTCAGGTATCTGCTTGTAGTCATTGAATCATAGGCATTGAATCATAGTCATTGAATTGTAAATGTAGTCATTGAATCGTAGTCATTGAATCATTGTCATTGAATTGTAGTCATTGGATCATGATGATTAAATCGTAAATGTAGGCATAAAATCATAGTCATTTAATCCTAAATATAATCATGAATCGTAGTCATTGAATCATAGTCATGAATCGTAGTCATTTGAATCATAGTCATGAATCGTAGTCATTGAATCATAGTCATGAATCGTAGTCATTGAATCATAGTCATGAATCGTAGTCATTGAATCATAGTCATGAATTGCAGTCATTGAATTGTAAATGTTGTTGTGATCTTAGTCATTGAATCGTAGTGCAGTAGGAAATTGAATCACAAAAGTCGCTGAAATAAATCTCAGTCACAAAACCAAGATTCAAGGGTAACTGATCTGAGTGAATGTACAATCTAATTGTTGAACGGTTTCAACTCCACAGTACTGGAGTGTATAGGGATTATGATTTATTGATTGATTGATTGATTGATTGGTGCAGATAAAGACTATGCTTCAATCAGTAGATTGCAAGGATTCTTTGAACTATCGACGTTTAACGGACAGAGAAGTTAAAGATGGAGAGACGGAGCCAGCAGTGCAGATAAAAGAAGAAAAAGATGAACCGGTAGCTCTAGGTAAACACTGATATAGATAATCAGTTGCAGTTTGTTATTTGATTTTACTCTGATTTTATTCGGCTGATTTCATTTTGGACTATTTCTCTTTGTTTTCGAATACTTTTTTCTCTGAAGTCTCAATGACTGCGTGTTATGATGACTTAGACTGCGTGTCATGATGACTTAGACTGCGTGTCATGATGGCTTAGACTGCGTGTCATGATGGCTTAGACTGCGTGTCATGATGGCTTAGACTGTGTGTCATGATGGCTTAGACTGTGTGTCATGATGGCTTAGACTGTGTGTCGTGATGACTTAGACTGTGTGTCATGATGGCTTAGACTGTGTGTCGTGATGACTTAGACTGTGTGTCATGATGGCTTAGACTGTGTGTCGTGATGACTTAGACTCTATGAATTCTTTTTATCAGTCATTGTAATAATAATATTTGCAACGATAATCATGATATTTGTAAAAAATAGTAAGAATAATTATAACAGAAATAAGAATATTTCTAATAGCTGTTTAGCTAACAGATTGCTCTAACCAATCCTAACTGACGTATCTGCAGGAAATCTTGCTCTGCTGCAGCAGCTGACAGCAGCTGGAGGTGACACAGCAGCAGCAGCAACTGGGTCGAGGGGCGGGCTGATAATGCACCAGGGAGCCATGATTGACATAGAGAGCGTGATGCAGCGACTCAGTCACAGCGAGAGACAGTTGATGGACTCAGAGGTCAGGTTGAGGAAGTCACAGCAAGAGATCGGTGCGTTCTCGTTCATTGTCTGCGTGTTGTTTTCGTCTAGGCTAAAAATAAGCTAATGTTAACGACAGTTTTCAAACTCTAAAGCGATGTCAGTGACGGGCGAGCCCAGGATTTGAACCTCGCACATACTGATCCGCGGTGGAGTATCTTACCGACATCGCCACTGGCTCCAGAATTCTATAAAATTGTCTAATCCGGGCCCTAGATAAACTTGGATTTAGAGAAGATGATGATGGCGATTACGATACATATTTATCTATTTATTTTCTCGTTCCACCTTTATATTTATTTTCCGTGTCATAATAAACAACAATACGGTATACTTAATTAGAAACTAAACTAATAAACAGGAAGAGGGTTACCACAAAAGAGCCTAAGCTCTGGGAGATAGTACTGTCTATGGCAATTACAAAGAATAACAAATATTTATTGATTGATTGGTTGATTGTCTGATTGATTGATTGCATGATTGACTGATTGATTGACTAATTGGATGACCAATTGATTGATTGATTCATTGATTTGATTCTCTTGATTGACTGATTGATTGATTGATCGACTGATTGATTGCATGATTGATCGCTTGATTGATTGATTGACTGATTGATTGTAGTATCACTGAAGAGCAGCCTCTCTCAGAAGACTGAGGAGGAAGAGAAGAAGAACAAGAAGCTGGTGGAGCTGGAGCGGAAGCAGAGAGAGGACTCTAGTAAGATGGAGGAGACGAGCAAGTCAGCTGATAGGTTCAGAGACATGTTGTCAGTGGTCAGCGACACGCTGATGCGTCTACAGAATAACGTTCAGCAGACTCTGGGCGTGGCTAAAACTAACCAATAAACGTTGATCAGACTCTGGGCGTGGCTAAAACTGACCAATAAACGTTGAACAGACTCTGGGCGTGGCTAAAACTGACCAATAAACGTTGAGCAGACTCTGGGCGTGGCTAAAACTGACCAATGAACGTTGAGCAAACTCTGGGCGTGGTTAAAACTGACCAATAAACTGTAGATCTTTGACGGGAGGTTTGTAGTGATGTAGCACAGAGAATTCATTAGTGATTGAGCTGTTTTTCCTGTTCACTGATTAAAATAGTACTACCTCAACAGCCCAGCAGTTCAATAGCGGACTCAATAGCAGTTCAATATTCGTCAGCGAAGCAATGAAAAGCAAACCGTCTATTGACTATAGTGTGGCAGTGAATAGCAGAAATAATAATGGTTATGGTTAATATGCCGCGTGTACGTAAGAGGCGACTAAAGGCAGGAGCTGAGGATGGTAAGTGGCGACCCACCTCACCATGAAATATTTTCCCCGAGGATTAAATGGTAATTAATCTATCTAACTGAGGAAGACAACGGGAAACCACCTCAGAAGCCATACTTTTCCCAAGCTGTAGGCTACATAAGGTATGAATAAGGCATAGACTTTGTGAAGGGATTTACTTGTTGATCTAAAAAGTGCTCTTCTGGAGCGAGAAAACAGACTTTGAGTATGAAGGTGTACCTTGAACCTGCCACTTGGCAGTGCACTGAAGAAGAAGAAGATGGTTAATTATGATGGTTCAGTAGTTAAGCGTTAAAATAAACTGTGAATTCATCAGAACTTGTGGACGACGGAGTGTCAATGCAACGTTGTTCAGACAATTTGAACTGTTTTGTTTTGAACTTTCGCTTACTGTCTGTCAATTGATAAAAACATTTGAATCGTTTGGTGTTAATAATGTACACTTTCTTGTTAGACAAAAAATAGATGAAGTATTGTACAAACATTAAGCATGCACTAGCTTCTGTCCCTGTAACACAACACGAATATGTATCGCCACTCTGATTTACTCTATTCTAATCTGCGCATTTAATTTACTTCAGTTTTTTCTGCAATTAATTGCAAGTTAACCATTAACTCAACGAACAACAGATTGTGTTCTACGATGAAATAAGATATCGATGTGTCTCGAGCGGTAATTCAAAACTAGATATATGATCCTTTTGTTGTGTTCGGGTGTGGTTGGACCACTGCAGAACAGTGCAACCACAAACAATCTGCCTCGTGTACGTAAGAGGCGACTAAGGCAGGAGCTGAGGATGGCAAGAGGGGACCCACCTCTACATGTGATATTCTCCACTAGGATTAAATGGTAATTAATCTATCAAACTGAGGAAGACAACGGGAAACCACCTCAGAAGCCATACTTTTCCCAAGTAATAGGCTACATAGGTGTGGATAAGGCATAGACTTTGTGAAGGGATTAACTTGTTGATCTAAGGAGTGCTCTTGTGGAGCGAGAAAACAGACTTTGAGTATGAATATGCACCTTGAACCTGTCTCTTTGGCAGTACACTGAAGAGAGAGATACGTGATGCGCAATAATATTTACATGTAGAATTATAAAATCAATAGCTCCATCAATTCGTCTGTTTAGAGTGTCGATTAAACTAAGTGTAGGTAAACTTGATGACACTTTAAAGTTCTCAAGTTTTAAACGGTTGTTTATGAGTTATTGAGATCGATGCCCGACCAATAGCGAATAAGCTCGGTATCATCATCAGAGTAAAATAGTTAGGGGTAACGTCATAAAGTTTTAAATAACAGATCCTGAGGTGAACGGAACCCTCGTGGGTTCGAATCCCAGCCGCGCTGATCTTAGCGTAAATTCTCGGACATTCAATTTCACTGCACAGGTTATACGGCAAATGGACTAAATTGCCTAAGGGTTTAAACATGTGGTATTAAAAGTGATAAATATCACCATAGTTGATCATTTTACTTACTATAATTCGTGTTCACCTAATTTTAAAGTTTGTTCAGAATTCTCCTACGCGAGAAATTTCTTGTAGTTCCAAGTACTCACATGTTATGCCTATTTTAAAGTCTTTACACTGGCTAAAGATTAAAGAGCGCATCCTTTACAAAACGGCTTCGTTAACCTAAAAGTCCATCACCATACCTGATCAAACCTGTATGTCTCACTTTATTAAAGTGATGCAGCCTGCTGTTACTCGGTCTTTCAAATTAATTAATCTTGTGAGACCTAGCTTACCTTCACGCTCTAAGCGATCTAATCCTTCTTTTCAGCATGCTGCACCGCAGATCTGGAATTCTCTTTCATTCAATCTTCATTTGAATCACATCGGCCTTTGCTTTCCTATGAGCAGTTCCATAGGCAGTTGAAGACCTATCTTTTCAATCTCTCTTTTCCATCCAGTGTCCATGAGCAGCGACCTGCACCTAAACCTCATTTTCTTTAATTCCCTTTACTTTGGACTGACTATCTGGATTTTAGAATTTGCACCGTTTTTGAACCTTCTTTTTGCTCGCCGGCTTGATTTTGTTTAAATAGAGAACTCTAATTGTTATTATTATTATTATTATTATTTTTTTTTTAAATTATTTTTTATTTATTTTTTGTCATTATTATTATTATTCTTAAAAGCTGTGACATTAATACTTGGACATATTGGTCATATAGGCCTAATCAAGCTGCCTAGAAATGGTTAGAGAATTGCAATTAGAAGATGAAGATGAGGCATTAGAAGTCAGAGGCATCTTCACGGATGATCATTTCTCTTTAATGTATGTTTAACTTACTTCTTTATTCTCTGCTTTAAATGTGTATTTATTTCCCATTCCTACTCTCATTTTATTGTTTAGTAGTCTATATTTTAAAGCTTTTCTAATTGGAGTGTTTTCATTTAGTCTTAGCATTTAGATTTACTACTAGGCCTACTACTGAGACTGCGCTACGTCCTATTTGGACCCTGCAGTAGGCTTCAAGGTTAATTGACTCCACTTCGCTCTATCCTCAGCCAGATCACAGATGCTCTCATCTAATATGTTCAAATTCTGATTTATATCTTTGAGATCTTTATTTACTAATTTGATCCATGTTTGTTTATTTTGACAACCTCTTTGTTTTGTCTCAGATTTTTTGTTCTCATTTAAAGCAAGTTTTACAGGTGCATTGTTCGGTAACCTAAGTAAGTGACCTATCCATTGTAGTCTTCGTGTTTCAATTGCAAGACTCCATTTTTTCATTTGTTCTGATGTATAAGTTATCGTTGCTTATTATGTGAGGGTAATATATTTTAAGTATTTTTCTTAATAGACTTCTATGAAATATGTCAATTTCGTGTTCCTGTTTTGAATTTAATGTCTATAGCTCACTATTACATAAGTAAACTGGCGTAATATAAGCATTGAATATATTTATTCTTGTTTTCATTGTTATTTTGCTATTTGTTAGTTTCATCTTGTATTTATTAAAAATAGCCATACACAATTGCTTTCTATGGATCATGTCTCTTTCAGTATCCAAGTAAGAACCTAAATATTTGCATTTCTTCCATTCCTGATCATTTTTGTTTCCAATGGTATATTTTTCTGTTTTATCTGTGTTTAGTTTTAAATCTCTCTTATTCAGTTTATCATTGACTTCCTTTTGAATTTTGTCTGTTATATTTTTGCATGTGCTTACATATGCAATATCATCTGCAAACTGCTGATCAATATTTATACCCATTTCTCGCTTTATGCTATAGTTATGTTCTATAATATGATTAGGAATTAATTCTTCATATGGTATATTTTCTTTGGAGTATGAGTGCTCTTCAATTTGGTTTGCTATTTGAATTTGGTTCTCATGTTTGTTTCAGCTATTTGCAAGGTAAAATGTGAAAAGTACCGCGCTTAAGCAATCTCTTTGTGGTATTCCAATATTAGTCCAGTTACATCTCCATTTTTAACTCTTAAAATTACATCATCAATGATAAGTTTTATTATATGCAGTTCGTCCTGATCAATTATTTTACTTAAATCCTCTAATAATTTATTTCTATTGACAGTATCAAACGCCTTACTCGTGTCTATAAGCATGATTTCTATTTCTGAGTTTTTGTTTGTTATTGCTTTTTCGATGAGAAGTTTTAATGTTAGGACGTGTTCCGTGGTACTTCTGCCTGGTCTGTAGGCGGCTTGAGTGACTGGTATTATTTTATATTCTATTCATCATTACAATTGACAGTATCTTTCTAATAAGATTTAATAAGATTATGGGTCTTAAATTGCTGCCTTTTACTTTTCCTGGTTTTTGTATGGGTATTAGTATTCCTAGTTTAATCTCTTCTTGGTATTTTCCTGTTTCAGCCAGTTTATTGAATATTTTTTCAATTTCATTGTAAATTTTTTCAGGACAGTTTTTTAGTTCTTCTGCTGTGATTTCACCAGATCCTGGGCTTTTATTTGTTTTAATTTCCTAACAGCATTTTTTATTTCATCTGTAGAGAAAGGTGTCTTCATTTTTTCAGGTTTAATTTCAATTAATATTTCTGTATTCTGTAAAATATATCTTTGAAGTGTTCAGTTATTTTTGTATTTATTACGTTTTCATTTTGTATTATGTTACTGTTTTCTCTTAAAAATAGTTTTTCTTTTGGTTTTTGTCTATTTATCTTTCTCAAGACTTCGAACATTTTGATAGAGTCGTTTTTTGTGTTTGCGAGTTATTCTATTTCTCTTTCTTCTTTTTGACTATTTTCAATTTTTATTTCTTTATGTAGACATTTCATTACGGCATTTCTTTCTTCATTTTATTTTTCAAGTTCTCCTTTGTTGTGGATTCTATTATATTTCTTATGTCTTTTTGCTTTGCAGAGAGTTTACTAATTAAAGGGTTTACTATGTATTTTTTATCTGCATTTTTTTTTCATCTGGAATTTTTTTTCTTCTGATTTGAGATATTTTATACTACTATTTTTTATAATTTCTGAAAGATTCTTCCAGCCTATTTCTTAATTTTCGTCTACAAGTTTATCATAATCATGTTGTATGTTAACTTGGAATTTTTCTTTGATATCGTTGTCACTTAGTTTTTCCAGATTTAGTTTACAAACATTTTTTCTTATATTTGGTTTTATTCTTTATATATTTTTTTCAAATTTTATTTGACATATTACTACTTTATGATCTGTTGTCCAATGACCACTATAAGATCTGCTATTTTAAAATGGCGGACTGTCGTGGCGGAAGTCCACTTGTTTAGACTGCTGTCTGAAACAAGGATCGCTGAAGGGGTTTTCTGGTTTTCAGGTTTTCTGGTTTTTATTGAGAGACGAAACTGAGTTTTATGTTTTGGTCGGATCTAGATGCTATTTTTAGACTTAACTAGTAGAAAACAAATATAAATAACAAATATGCTTCGAATAGGCAGTCTAAATGTTAGAGGTTTCAACAATGATCTAAAACGTAATATGATAGCAAATGATTTTAAACAGTATAGATTAGATATTATGACAATACAAGAAACACATGCTAAAAATGATCAATTTAACATATTCAACTCAGGAAAAATCAACTAGTGGCGTAGGAATAATAACAAAAAAATTTACAAGAAAACTTCACAATAGTAGACGATAGAATTTGTTATTTTAGCTGTGAACTAAACAATGAAAAATACGTCATCATAAGCACCTATGCTCCCACTTTACCTGTAACAACCAGAAATTCGAGACAAATTTTATGAAAAACTTGAAAGTATATTGAATAAATTTAGTAATAGAACAAACATCATAATAGAGGGAGATTACAACACAAAAACCGGCTCTGGATTTAAAACATACCCAGAAAATATTGGAAAATTTGGTAAGGGGATAATAAATAGTAATGGAGAAAAACTACTAGAATTTTGCAACAAATATAATCTAGTACTATCAAACACTCTATTTCAACACCAAATGACCCACAGAGCTAAATGGACTAGTAAATCAAAATCAGTAAACACTAGATCAAAAACAAATCAAATTGACTATATCATTACACAAATAGAAAACAAACACATGATAGAAAATATACGGTGGCTCGCAACTGCCATAATTTTTTTTTTTTTTGAAACAAAAAATCAAAAAAACAAAAAAACAAAAAAACAAAAAAACAAAAAAACAAAAAAACAAAAAAACAAAAAAAAAAAAAACAAAAAAACAAAAAAACAAAAAAACAAAAAAAAAACAATCTTTGTTACTATAAATAGCCACTTTGTTACTATAAATAGCACACTAGCAGTATCTATATTCACATAGTCGATGACAACATCCAGCACTCGATCTTGAATCAAAGGCCAGCCATGTGCAAAAAATAAGTTTATTGTTGACAACATCAATGACAAACCGATGAGCGACGGTGCACTCGAATTCTCGACAACAGCGAGCACGCGATGCCAAATCCAAACCGATGAGCACAAAATTAGGTCAAAAACGGTGCAAATCCAAAATTCAGGTAATTAGTCATGTTAAGTGAATTCGTCAATGACAACATCGAGCTCTCGATCTCGAGCCAAAGCCAAACCGATGAGCACAAAATTAGGTCAAAAACGGTGCAAATCCAAACTTCAGTTAATTAGTCATACTAAGTGAATTCGTCAATGACAACATCGATCACTCGATCTCGAGCCAAAGCCAAACCGATGAGCACAAAATTAGGTCAAAAGCGGTGATAATTACAAGGTGAAAGTCTTTGAACTGATTTTCTGCATTTTGGAATTTGCACCGTTTTTGGGCCTTCTTTTTGCTCGCCGTCTTGATTTTACGGTGGCTCGCAACTGCCATAAATTTTTTTTTTTTTGAAACAAAAAATCAAAAAAACAAAAAAACAAACAAATCTTTGTTACTATAAATAACCACTTTGTTACTATAAATAGCTCACTAGCAGTATCTATATCACACATAGTCGATGACAACATCCAGCACTCGATCTTGAATCAAAGGCCAGTCCATGTGCAAAAAATAAAGTTTATTGTCAATGACAACATCGAGCACTCGATCTCGCGCCAAATCCAAACCGATGAGCACAAAATTAGGTCAAAAACAGTGCAAATCCAAAATTCAGGTAATTAGTCATGTTAAGCGAATTCGTCAATGACAACATCGAGCACGCGATGTCAAACCAAAGTCAAGCCCATGAGCAAAAAGGAGGTTAAAACTGTGCAAATTCAATATTCAGTTAATTAGTCATTCTAAGTGAATTTGTTTATGACAACATCGAGCACTCGATCTTGGGCCAAAGTCAAACCGATGAGCACAAAATTAGGTAACAAAAGGTTGCAAATCCAAACTTCAGTTAATTAGTCATACTAAGTGAATTCGTCAATGACAACATCGATCACTCGATCTCGAGCCAAAGCCAAACCGATGAGCACAAAATTAGGTCAAAAGCGGTGATAATTACAAGGTGAGTCTTTGGACTGATTTTCTGCATTTTGGAATTTGCACCGTTTTTGACCTAATTTTGTGCTCATCGGTTTGGCTTTGGTTTGACATCGCGTGCTCGATGTTGTCATTGACGAATTCACTTAATATGACTAATTAACTGCATTTTGGATTTACACCGTTTTTGACCTAATTTTGTGCTCATCGGTTTGGCTTTGGCTCGAGATCGAATGCTCGATGTTGTCATTGACAATAAACTTTATTTTTTGCACATAGGCTGGCCTTTGATTCAAGATCGAGTGCTGGATGTTGTCATCGACTATATGTGATATAGATACTGCTAGTGTGCTATTTATAGTAACAAAGTGGCTATTTATAGTAACAAAGATTTGTTTGTTTTTTTGTTTTTTGATTTTTTGTTTTTTTGTTTTTTTTGTTTTTTGTTTTTTTGTTTTTTTGTTTTTTTGTTTTTTTGTTTTTTTGTTTTTTTTGTTTTTTGTTTTTTTGTTTTTTTGTTTTTTTGTTTTTTTGTTTTTTTGTTTTTTTGTTTTTTTGTTTTTTTGTTTTTTTTTTTTTTGTTTTTTTTTTTTTTGTTTTTTTGTTTTTTTGTTTTTTTGTTTTTACTACAATTAAAATTTATGGGCACGTTGCGCAGCAACCGTATCAATGACTATACATCGATGCACTCGATCTCGAGCCAAAGCCAAACCGCTGAGCAAAACTTAGGCAACAACGGTTGCAAATCAAAATGCGAAAATTCAGTCAAAGATTTTCACTTGATATCACCGCTTTTGACCTCTAATTGTGTGCCGCATCCAGGTTTGCCTTTGGTCAAGATCGAGTGCGCAGATGTGTCACGAACAAATTCACTAGTATGACTAATGAAATGACTTTGGCATTTGCAACGTTGTTAACTTTTTTGTCCTCGGCTTTGGCTTGGTTTGACCTACCCTCGCTTTGTGATCGTTATGTTGGCATTGCCGATCACTACACCTGCCATTGAACCTGAATTTGGATTGCACCGTTTGTGAACTATTTTGTGTCACGGTTGGGCTGTGGCTCGAGTCGATGCGCTGTTGTCACTTCCGACAATAAAACTTTATTTTTTGCACACTCGGTGGCCTTTGATAAGATCGATGTCTGGAGTTGTCCTCGACTATGGTGTATATAGATACTGCTAGTGTGCTATTTATAGTAACAAAGTGGCTATTTATAGTAACAAAGATTTGTTTGTTTTTTTGTTTTTTTGTTTTTTTGTTTTTTTGTTTTTTTGTTTTTTTGTTTTTTTGTTTTTTTGTTTTTTTGTTTTTTTGATTTTTTGTTTCAAAAAAAAAAAAAATTATGGCAGTTGCGAGCCACCGTATATTTTCTATCATGTGTTTGTTTTCTATTTGTGTAATGATATAGTCAATTTGATTTGTTTTTGATCTAGTGTTTACTGATTTTGATTTACTAGTCCATTTAGCTCTGTGGGTCATTTGGTGTTGAAATAGAGTGTTTGATAGTACTAGATTATATTTGTTGCAAAATTCTAGTAGTTTTTCTCCATTACTATTTATTATCCCCTTACCAAATTTTCCAATATTTTCTGGGTATGTTTTAAATCCAGAGCCGGTTTTTGTGTTGTAATCTCCCTCTATTATGATGTTTGTTCTATTACTAAATTTATTCAATATACTTTCAAGTTTTTCATAAAATTTGTCTCGAATTTCTGGTTGTTACAGGTAAAGTGGGAGCATAGGTGCTTATGATGACGTATTTTTCATTGTTTAGTTCACAGCTAAAATAACAAATTCTATCGTCTACTATTGTGAAGTTTTCTTGTAAATTTTTTTGTTATTATTCCTACGCCACTAGTTGATTTTTCCTGAGTTGAATATGTTAAATTGATCATTTTTAGCATGTGTTTCTTGTATTGTCATAATATCTAATCTATACTGTTTAAAATCATTTGCTATCATATTACGTTTTAGATCATTGTTGAAACCTCTAACATTTAGACTGCCTATTCGAAGCATATTTGTTATTTATATTTGTTTTCTACTAGTTAAGTCTAAAAATAGCATCTAGATCCGACCAAAACATAAAACTCAGTTTCGTCTCTCAATAAAAACCAGAAAACCTGAAAACCAGAAAACCCCTTCAGCGATCCTTGTTTCAGACAGCAGTCTAAACAAGTGGACTTCCGCCACGACAGTCCGCCATTTTAAAATAGCAGATCTTATAGTGGTCATTGGACAACAGATCATAAAGTAGTAATATGTCAAATAAAATTTGAAAAAAATATATAAAGAATAAAACCAAATATAAGAAAAAATGTTTGTAAACTAAATCTGGAAAAACTAAGTGACAACGATATCAAAGAAAAATTCCAAGTTAACATACAACATGATTATGATAAACTTGTAGACGAAAATTAAGAAATAGGCTGGAAGAATCTTTCAGAAATTATAAAAAATAGTAGTATAAAATATCTCAAATCAGAAGAAAAAAAATTCCAGATGAAAAAAAAATGCAGATAAAAAATACATAGTAAACCCTTTAATTAGTAAACTCTCTGCAAAGCAAAAAGACATAAGAAATATAATAGAATCCACAACAAAGGAGAACTTGAAAAATAAAATGAAGAAAGAAATGCCGTAATGAAATGTCTACATAAAGAAATAAAAATTGAAAATAGTCAAAAAGAAGAAAGAGAAATAGAATAACTCGCAAACACAAAAAACGACTCTATCAAAATGTTCGAAGTCTTGAGAAAGATAAATAGACAAAAACCAAAAGAAAAACTATTTTTAAGAGAAAACAGTAACATAATACAAAATGAAAACGTAATAAATACAAAAATAACTGAACACTTCAAAGATATATTTTACAGAATACAGAAATATTAATTGAAATTAAACCTGAAAAAATGAAGACACCTTTCTCTACAGATGAAATAAAAAATGCTGTTAGGAAATTAAAACAAATAAAAGCCCAGGATCTGGTGAAATCACAGCAGAAGAACTAAAAAACTGTCCTGAAAAAATTTACAATGAAATTGAAAAAATATTCAATAAACTGGCTGAAACAGGAAAATACCAAGAAGAGATTAAACTAGGAATACTAATACCCATACAAAAACCAGGAAAAGTAAAAGGCAGCAATTTAAGACCCATAATCTTATTAAATCTTATTAGAAAGATACTGTCAATTGTAATGATGAATAGAATATAAAATAATACCAGTCACTCAAGCCGCCTACAGACCAGGCAGAAGTACCACGGAACACGTCC
>CAJHZI010000368.1:120000-134778 GCA_905160935.1 Enchytraeus crypticus | reverse complement strand
TACTAACAGTGGCAGCGGCAGTGTGGCAGTGACAGTGTGGCAGTGGCAGTGAGTAGTGGAGCAGTGTGGCATTGGAAGTAGAAGTGACTGTGGCAGTGTGGCAGTGGCAGTGGTAGTGTTGTGGTGTGGCAGCGTAGCAGTGGAAGTGGCAGTTTGGAAGTGGCAGAGTGGCAGTGGCAGTGTGGCAGTGGCAGTGTGGCAGTGTGCCAGTGGGAGGGGAAGTGGCAGTATAGCAGTATGGCAGTATGGCAGTATGGCAGTGGAAGTGGCAGTGGCAGTTGTAGTGGCATTGGCAGTGGTAGTGGTAGTGGCAGTTTGGTAGTGTGGCAGTTTGGCAGTGTGGCAGTATGGCAGTGATAGTGGCAATGGATGTGTGGATTTGTGGCAGTGGCAGTGGAAGTGGATTATGGTAGTTTGGCATTAACAGTGGCAGTGGCAGTGTGGCAGTGGCAGTGTGGCAGTGGAGCATTTGGGCAGTGGCAGTGGCAGTGGGGCAGTGGGGCAGTGTGGTATCGGAAATTGCCGTGGCAGTAGCAGCGTGGCAGTGGCAGTGGCAGTGTGGAAGTGTGGCTTTGTGGCAGTGTGGCAGTGGGAGTGGCAGTATGGCAATGTGACATTGGCAGTGACATTGGCAGTCGCAGTGGCAGTGTGGCAGGTGGCAGTGGGTCAGTGGGTAAGTGTTGCAGTGTGGCATTGGAAGGGGAAGTGGAAGATTCAGTGGCAGTGTCTCAATGGCAGTGGTAGTGCGGTGGTTTGGCAGTGTGGCAGTGGAAGTGGCTGTGTGGAAGTGGCAGTGTGGTAGTGGTGGTGGCAGTGGCAGTGCGGCCGTGGAAGTGGCAGTGTCTGTGGCAGTGGTATTGGCAGTGGAAGTGGCAGTGTGGTAGTGTGGCAGTGTGGCAGGATGGCAGTGATAGTGGCAATGCAGGTGTGGCTGTGTGGCAGTGGGAGTGGCAGTGGATTATGGTAGTGTGGCAGTAACAGTGGCAGTGGCAATGTGGCAGTGGCAGTGTGGCAGTGTGAGTGGCAGTGGCAGTGTGGCAGTAGGGCAGTGTGGCAGTGCCAGTGGGTCAGTGGGGCAGTTGGGGAGTGTCATTATCAGAGGCAGTGGCATTGTGGCAGTGTGACATTGTCAGTGACATTGGCAGTGCTGTGGCGCAGTGGCAGTGTGGCAGATGGCAGTGTGGCAGTGGGTAAGTGGGGCAGTGTGGCATTGGAAGTGGAAGTGGAAGTGGCAGTGGCAGCGTGGCAGTGGCAGTGGTAGTGTGGCTGCGTGGCAGTGTGACAGTGGGAGTGGCATTATGGTAGTGTGGCTGCGTGGCAGTGTGACAGTGGGAGTGGCATTGACAGTGGCAGTGGGGCAGTGGGGAGTGGGGAAATGGGGCAGTGTGGTATTGTAAGTGGAAGTTGCAATGGCAGTGTGGCAGTGGCAGTAGTAGTGTGTTGTGGTGTTGCAGTGTGGCAGTGGAAGTGGCAGTGTGGAAGTGGCAGAGTGGCAGTAGCAGTGTGGAAGTATGGCAGTGGGGCAGAGGAAGTGGCAGTGGCTCTGGCAGTGGTAATGTGGCAGTGGGAGTGGCAGTGGCAGTGTGGCTGTGTGGCAGTGGGGCAGTGTGGCATTGGCAGTGGGGCAGTGGGTATGTGGGGCAGTGTGGCATTGGAAGTGGAAGTGAAATTGGCAGTGGCAGGGTGGCAGTGGCAGCGGTTTTGTGGTAGTGTGGCTGTGTGGCAGTGTGGCAGTGGGAGTGGCTTTGTGGTAGTGTGACATTAACAGTGGCATTGGCAGTGGCAGTGGCAGTGTGGCAGTGG
Organism: Enchytraeus crypticus; assembly: GCA_905160935.1. Classification (NCBI taxonomy): domain Eukaryota; kingdom Metazoa; phylum Annelida; class Clitellata; order Enchytraeida; family Enchytraeidae; genus Enchytraeus; species Enchytraeus crypticus. Next base: position 132,975 of record CAJHZI010000368.1, on the reverse strand, counting down.
CAGAGGTAGTGTGGTAGTGTGGCAGTGTGACAGTGTGGCAGTGGAAGTGGCAGTGGTAGTGTGGCAGTGGCAGTGTGGCAGTGTGATTGGCAGTTGCAGTGTGGCAGTGGGGCAGTGGGGCAGTGGCAGTGGGGCATTGGGGCAGTGGAGCAGATGGGCAGTGGCAGTGGCAGTCGCAGTATGGCAGTGTGACATTGTCAGTGACATTGGCAGTGGCAGTGGCAGTGTGGCAGTGTGGCAGCGTGGCAGTGGGTGTGGCAGTGAAAGTATGTCAGTGGGGCAGACGAAGTGGCAGTGGCAGTGGTAGTGTCAGTGGAAGTGGTACTGGCAGTGTGGCAGTGTTGCAGTATGGCAGTGATAGTGTCAATGGAAGTGTGGCAGTATGGCAGTGGTAGTGGCAATGGATGTGTGGCTGTGTGGCATTGGGAGTGGCAGTGGATTATGGTGGTATGGCATTAACAGTGGCAGTGTGGCAGTGGCAGTGTGGCAGAGGCAGAGTGGCAGTGGGGCATTTGGGCAGTGCCAGTGAATGTGGCAGTGGCAGTGGGGCAGTGGAGCAGTGTGGCATTGGAAGTGAAAGTGGCAGTGGCAGTGTGGAAGTGGCAGAGGTAGTGTGGTAGTGTTGCAGTGTGGCAGTGGCAGTGGGGCAGTGTGATTGGCAGTTGCAGTGTGGCAGTGGGGCAGTGGGGCAGTAGCGCAGTAGGGCATTGGGGCAGTGGGGCAGTTGGGCAGTTGTAGTGGCAGTGGTACAATGGCAGTGTGACATTGGCAGTGACATTGGCAGTGGCAGTGGCAATGTGGCAGGTGGCAGGGTGGCAGGTGGCTGTGGGGCAGTGGGTAAGTGAGTTAGTGTGGCATTGGAAGTGGAAGTGAAAGTGGCAGTGGCAGTGTGGCAGTGTGGCAGTATCAGTGTGGCAGTGTTTTGAAAATATATTATCTAAGATCTACTATATTATCTACTATCTAATACATTATATATATTTTATATAAAAATATAAAATTTATTTTCAAAAACTTTTTTAAGCTATATCTTTTATAAGTATAACTAGTATTACTATAACTGTTATAACTATAACTAGTATTACTGTATCTAGTATAACTATATCTAGTATAACTATAACTAGTACACATATAACTAGTATAAAAATAACTAGTACAACTACAACTAGTCTAACTATAACTTGTATATCTATAACTATAACCATAACTATTACTATAATGTACTTGGCTGGAGCCTGTAGCGACGTCGGTATGACACTTGACCGCGGATCAGTATGTGTGGGGTTCAAATCCTGGGCTCGCCCGTCGTTGACATCGCTTTCGAGTGAGGAAACAGACGTTAACCTTAGCTTTACCAGCTTTATAACTACGACTGTAACTACAAGTATAACTGTAACAACGACATAATTATAACAATTACGCAAATAACAGCAATAACTATAAATATTCTCTTAAGCTTCAACTTTATCACAAATTCATTTAAAGACATCAAACCTCGAGATTTATCTTACCGATTGACGATGTTGTATGTACTCAGACAGTGGCAATGTTGCATGGTGGCAGTGGCAGTGTGGCAGTGTGGCAGTCTGGCAGTATGGCAGTCATAGTGGCAATGGATGTGTGGGTGTGGGGCAGTGAGAGTGGCAGTGGATTATGGTAGTGTGACAATAACAGTGGCATTAGCATTGGCAGTGGCAGTGGAAATGGCAGTGCGGAGTGTGGAAGTTGGGCAGTGTGTCATTGGAAGTGGAAGTGGCAGTGTGGCAATGGCAGTGGTAGTGCGGTGGTGTGGCAGTGTGGCAGTGGAATTTCAGTGTGGAAGTGGCAGTGAGGCAGTTGAAGTGGCAGTGGCAGTGGTAGTGGCAGTGGCATTATGGCAATATGGCAGTGGGAGTGGCAGTGGCAGTGTGGCAGTGTGGCAGTGGGACAGTGTGGCAATGGCAGTATGACAAAGTGGCTTTGGCAATGGAATTGGCAGTGGCAGTGTGGCAGTGGCAGTATGGCAATGTGGCAATGTGGCAGCGATAGTGGCAATGGATATGAGGCTGTGTGGAAGTGAAAGTGGCAGTGGCATTATGGAAGTGTGGCAATAACAGTGGCATTTGTAGTGGCAGTCTCAATTTTGCAGTGGCAGTGGGGCAGTGGGGCAGTGCGGCAGTGGCAGTGGCAGTGGCAGTGGCAGTGGCAGTGGCAGTGGCAGTTTGGCGGTGGTGAAGTGGGTCAGTGTGGCATTGGAAGTGGAAGTGGCAGTGGCAGTGTGGCAGTGGCAGTGGTAATGTGGTGGTGTGGCAGTGTGGCAGTGGCAGTGGCAGTTTGGCAGAGGCAGTGTGGCAGTGTGCCAGTGGGAGTGGCAGTGGCAGTATGGCAGTGTGGCAGTGGAAGTGGCAGTGGCAGTGGAAGTGGCAGTGTAGCAGTGTGGCAGTTTGGCAGTTTGGCAGTATGGTAGTGATAGTGGCAATGGATGTGTGGATGTGTGGCAGTGGCAGTGGCAGTAACGAACGGAAATCTACCTTGTTCTCTTTTTCTAGAGGCACTAGAGGCAGCCATGCAGCTGCCTGCAGACTTATATCAAGGTATTCAGGTGAAAAAAATTATCGCCTCAATTGTGTTACCCATAAATGGCCTAATAAATCACTAAGTGTAATTTGATAGTCGGAAGTTGTCTGGACTTAATCTACATGTAGGACGTGATATATAGGAGGACACGATTGAACAGAGAGTAATTACCGTGTCTAGATAAAGAAGGGTTTCTATCCTGATTCTTTTCGATTTAAGCATTGATGGCCTATAACGAATAGTTAAGTGGTTCATTTGATGACCTATATCAAGGTATTCAGGTTAAAATAATTATCGCCTCAACTCTGTCATCCATGAATGGCCTAATAAATCACTTAGTGCAATTTGTTAGTCGGAAGATGTCAGGAGTTAAACATCTACATGTAGGACGTGATGTATACGAGGACACGATTGAGCACAGAGTAATTATCGTGTCTAGACATAAAGGGTTTCTATCGTGAATCTTTTCAATTCAAGCATTGTTGGCCTAAATCGAACAATTAAATGGTTCATTTGATGTCACATAATAAAGCTATCACACGCTAATAGTCTTGACACTGTGTCTATATCATGAGACCATGGACCAGATACTTGACTAAATGAGCGAGAGGGAGAGAGAGGGAGAGAGAGAGAGAGAGAGAGAGAGAAAGAAAGAGCATACCAATGAAGATACAGACCGAGAGAAAGTGAGAAAGATAGATAGAAAGTATACAATTGATTAAACATAGTAAGAGAGAGAAAGAGAGAGAGAGAGAGATAGAGAGAGAGAGAGAGAGAGAGAGAGAGAAAGAACATACTGAGGATAATGCAGACATACAGAGAGAGAGAAAAAGACAGGGAGATTGAACATACTGAGGATGATGTTCTATCTCTCTCTCTCTTTCTCTCTCTATCTCTCAATCTATCTCTCTTTCTGTTTCCCCCTCAATGTGTTCTCTCTCTTTCTCTCTCTTTCTCTCTTTTTATATCTCATCCTCATTATGTTCTTTCTTTATCTCCTTCTCTCTATCTCTCTCTCTTTCTCTCTTTTTATATCTCATCCTCATTATGTTATTTCTCTATCTCCTTCTCTCTCTCTCTCTATCTCTCCTCTCTCTCTCTCTCTCTCTCTCTCTCTGTCTCTAACTCAGTATGTTCTAACTCTCTCTCTCTCCCTTTCTCACTCTCTCTATCTCATCCGCAATGTGTCTTATCTCTCTCTCCAGCTCCTCTCTCTCCTCAGTCTCAACCTCAGTATGTTCTCTCTCTCATTCTCACTATTTCTCTCCTCTCCCTCTGTCTCATCCTCAGTATGTTCTCTCTCTACCTCTCTCTATCTCTCTCTCTCTCTCTCTTTTTCTCTCCCTCTAGGTCTCATCCTAAGTATGTTCTCTCTCGCTCTTTCTCTCTCTCTCTCACTCTCTATGGCTCATCCTAATGATGTTCTCCCTATATCTCTTTTTCTCTCTCTCAAACTCTCTCTCTTTCTCTCTCTCTTTCTGTTTCAACTTCAATGTGTTCCCAAGCTACATAGGCTGGTACTAAACCATCAATGAAACATTAAACTCTAAGGCTTTATAACGTGCCTCACATCACCTGTGGATGAGGCAATGGACGCTAAATCTTTAATATTAATATAATTATTATTATTACTATTATTCTTGTTAATAATATTATTATTAGGAGATTTTTCAATCAAGGCTCTAACCTCAAGATTTTTCAAGATAGTCCCATATTCACGAATTCGCCGGGCTCGACGAAGCTTAACTTCGTTTGTGGTGGCGCAGCTTAACCAATTGCACTACATCTCAAATAAAACGCTTTCAATAGATGGCAATCATTTTTCAATAAAGTAAATAATTCCATTCACCAGATGGCAGTCATTTTTGAATCAAGTAATGCGAGTTCGAGGAAACCATTCCACCCTTGCACCCATCCACCCTTGCACCAAAAACCAAAAAGCATCATTGTCCAGTATTAAGCTGAGGTAAGAGCGAGTAATGTGACATCTTTGTCTATTACTGGGTGGAGCCAGTGGCGAAAGTCGGTAAGATACTCGACTGCGTATCAGTAGGTGCGGGCTTCAAATCCTGAGCTCGCCCGTCATGACATCGCTTTCGAAATGAGGAAACTGACGGTAACCATGTCTTTTAGCTTTACAAATTAAAATTGTTAATTAAAGTAATTTAATTAATTGATAGCGTACATCGCACAGGTAAAATGTTTATGTTAAAACAAGTGCAGCCGAGATTGTCTTAGCTTATGAAATTTGGCCGTCTGGTAAATTAAATATGGGAAGTTAAATATTTTGATTGAGCACCAGGGGGCCCCAGGGGATCTGGCTTTCCCTTATGACCGCCAGAAAATGTTTACAATATTTTCATTGTTTCTTTTATTGCATATTTTCACTAAGCCATTTAGGCTGGTACCAAGCAACCCAGGCTGGTACTAAGCCATTTTGACTTTTACTAAGCTATTTAGGCTGTTACTAAACCATCTAGGCTGGTACTAAGCCATTTAGACTGGTACTATGCCATTTAGGCTTGTACTAAGCCAATTAGACCGGTACTAAGCCATTTAGACTGGTACTAAGCCATTTATAATAAGAAATCATAATTGGTCGCTCATACTTCAGATTTTCAGAGTTTTAATAATTAATCGCTGCACCAATTGCGGCATTATATGACCAGGCTACTTGACCTTCACTGTCTATTAAGGGCTACCGTGGCATTTAGCATAGAGCGACGTGTATCCACTTCTTATTATCAATATTACAACATTTAGCACAGAGCGACGTGTATCCACTTCTTATTATCAATATTACAACATTCGTATAATTAGGCCTAACGAAATATCATGTTATCATTAGCAATCTTTTAATCCCTTATTAATTTTAACAACATCCAGACCTGTTAGGCTATATCTAACTATTTATATCAGCCCAGACCAAAACAATAAGAGAGATTTTATTCAGTTAACAATATGACTTGTCAAATGATTATTATGCTTATTAATATGACGCTCTTGATTGCTATAATAGTCAAAACAATCATTACAATAATGTCATTGGACTGGTTTTCTGGATTTTTAAAATTGCTAAACTATCTTCTTCTTCAGTGAACTGCCAAGTGCCAGGTTCATGGTACATTTTCGTACTCAAAGTCTGTTTTCTCGCTCCAAAGGAGCACTCTTTAGATCAACAAGTTAATCTCTTCACTAAGTCTATGCCTTATTCATTCCATATGTAGCCTATAGCTTGGGAAAAGTGTGGCTTCTGAGGTGATTTTTCGTTGCCTTCCACAGTTAGATGAATTAATTATCATTTAAACCTGGCGAAAGTATTTCATGGTGAGGTGGGTCCCCTCTTGCCATCTTCAGCTCCTGCCTTAGTCACCTCTTACGTACACGCGGCATGTTGTTTGCGGTTGCCCTTTTCTGCAGTGGTCCAACAACACATGAGCACAACACGTGATGCTAAGCTATATCTAGTCTAAATTGTTAGACAGGTAGGCCAATAACTAGTTAGACTATGACTAGTATAACTAGCTAGATTATGACTAGTATAACTAGCTAGACTATGACTAGTATAACTAGCTAGACTATGACTAATATAACTAGTTAGACTATGACTGGTGTAACTAGTTACACTATGATTGGTATAACCAGCTAGACTACGATAGGCACATCTTCCTAACGCGAAGGCTATGTGCATATTCATATTCTATTTGACTTTCTATTCCTCAGTGTTATCTGTCATCTCAATCCCACACGTGTGGACGCCTCTCTCACTCATCGACCCCTCTATGGAGGGAGCGTAGAACCCCCCGGGCGAGGCCAGGCACCGAGAGCCCCTCGTACAACCCCCTGAGGGCGGCGGGCTGATGAGATCCCGACCTTCAATACAACCAGGCGCGGACGCCATGTCTCGAGAGGGCTTGGGAGGGCTGCAGCAGGGCCGGTAGCCCCTGTGCCCGTCGCCAGGTCTACAGACTGTGTGGATGGCTCGACCGATGGTGAGAGGGTCGTAGGGACAGGCGAGGATCGTGTAGCAGCCGTACACGGGCTGATCCAGGTCGTAGACTTTGTCCATGTTCATGATGAGCGCGGGGTAGTTAGGGTCGTGAGCTGCCCTGAAGCCACTGCGAGGGCTCGTGTTAGAGGCGTAGCTGCGTTCTAGAGCCTCTGAGGCCGTCGTGCAGAGATCATCGTCCTTACCACGCGATAGCATCATCATGGGCGTGCCCTTGCGTCTCAGTGATCTAAAAAGCTAAGGTTAACGTCAGTTTCCTCACTCGAAAGCGATGTCAGTGACGGGCGAGTCCACGATTTGAACTCACACCTACTGATCCGCGGTCGAATATCTTACCGACTTCGCCACTGGCTCCAGCCAATCTACACATATAGTTATGTATAACATCACATAACATTACAGAGTCAGGAAGCAATTATATGCTTGTTTAAGACTCATCAGGCTCTTAATAGGCGTATCAGGCGTCTGTTTGTGTGGAGTCTGCAAGAGACGTCCCTGACATTGCCTTATGGCGAGGAACCGGACGTTAAATTCTTATTGATTGATTGATTGATTGATTGATTAACTAAAAACAATTAATATTAATGACACATAGTTCACTATAAAACTGAAAACTACATTATACAAGTACATTTACCAAAAGGAGCCAGTGACCAACTAGGCCTCTAACTATTTATATGAAATTTCAAATATATATTTCTATTTAGGTCTAATTTCACCTATCTGTACATCATAAAATATTTAATTAGTCCTACAGACTTCATGTCAACATGTCAAATTTATACATAGCCTATGTATAGCACCGAACATGCAATTAGCATCTTATTTAAATGTTCTTATGTTTATCATATTTATTTTTAAAAGCATTCACTGATTCTGCTTCCACAACTTCGCTTGGCAAACTATTCCAAGCATTTATAACTCTCTGACTAAAGAAAAATTTCCTTAGATCTAGTCTACTTCTACATGTAAATTACTAAGTTTATAAATATGTCCCCTAGTGTTTCTGTTGTTTTATAAATTAAACCAAATACTATGGTTACCTTTGCTGAAGCCTTTGAGTATCTTAAAAACTTCTATTAAATCTCCTCTAGTTCTTCTCTCACTTAAAGAGGTTAATCCTACGAATTTTAATCTATTCTCATAACTAAGTTTTTGACAATCAAACACCAGCCTTGTTGCTCTGGCTTGTACCCTTTCTAATTTATCGATATCTTTCTTAAGATATGGGCACCAAGTCTGAACGAAAACATGTATGACAAACGTAAATGAGGGCATGCCCTTACGTCTAAAAATGAGGGCCGATAATTACATCTCGACGATCTACACATTTAAATACAAATAAGGGGGTGCATTGACGTATATTGAGTGTACTGACGTCTCAATTAGTTACACATTTAAATACAAATAAAGGCTTTTCACTGACACTGATTTGGAAAATCATGTAAAGAGATAAAAACGAAACGGTGCCGCGTCGGTGCTACAGCCAAGTTCAGCTCAGATGATTTGAGTACATGACCAAATGTCAGATCAACACAGAAGTGGAAATAGAAGAAGAAGAGTAAATATCAGGAAGAACTGCAAACAGTGGGAACTGCGGAATAGAATGATCATCCGCTGAGTGAGAAGAGAACTTTTGTATTTTCAAGCTGACACAAATCTATAGAAAACATAGAATTGTTCAGCTCAACTGAGTAGCATTGAGCGAGTAAGACTTGTAAGGCTCTCAGATCTCTGGAACCAGTAAACTTGATCCGAGATCTTAATGATGCGAGATAGTGATAGACAACAGTGAATCAACCTAATCAAAAATAGATAACTAATATATATCATTACGAATATTACATTGTTAATTACATTGATTAATTGATCAAATAATTTATTGATTGCATGATTACCTTCGCCGAGCAAAATGAACCGAAAGTAATAGAATCATTCCAATGAAGATACCGAGAGCGACACCCAACAATACGGCCAGAACGATACCTAGGCATATAACCACACACATGCACAAATTCAATTAACGTATGAACTGTTTCGGGCTCAGCATTGTAAATATCTTCTGTAGTCCAATGTGCGATGCACGTCCATTCCCAAGCATAGGATGCCGTCATTGGAGGTTTTTGTTTCTGCTTCTATTTACTTCTACGTGTCTCATAAAATATCGAATAATTTTAAGGTTAATTAAAATACATGAAATTGAGATAACAGGCGAGTCATCTACCGACTCAAATAAACCCACATTCCTGCTGTGAGCGGGAGTTGGTTTAAGGTCTAACCGTCTAAGGTCTGACTTTCAAAAACAAAGTAATTTTAAATTTAATTAAATTTTTGTAAACTATCTCTAACCCTAACCCCTTACCATAACCATATTTCTAAGAAAATAATGAAATTGAGTAAAACTTTAAAAAATAAAATTGACGCGATACAGATTCGAACCCCGAACACACGATCTAAAGCCTAGCATCTATACCATTGAGCCACCGACGCATCCGGTAGCACTTTGTTGAATGGACGATGTCAACATATCGTAATACAAAATGCTAATCGCCTATAACTATAATCAAAACAAATTTCGCATATATTTTTTGATCACCGGACTCCATTTTTTGATCACCCGACTGGCTTTCGTTTAGGACCTTACTTCTCTTCAGCACATTTCTTTCGCAGATTGGTTTGGGTGAATTGATCTGTAGTGATGTGTGATGTTAGGGACGTCCCTGACATCATCCCTGGATGAGGAAACGGACGTTAAACCTTTATTATTATTTTATTATTATAGCTGAACTTCAGCAGGGCTTTTAGCTGCAAATTTCCAATTCAGCGTTTACTACAGCGTCGCACAATAATCACTGACAAAGTCTCACATGACACATGAACCCACGCTCTAACAGAAATATTGTTCAACTGACAAATAGCTTCATCTCAGTGAACATCATCCAGGCGTAATCAGCTCAGTTTGGTATTTATCAACGAAATGTCAACATATGAACCCAATTTTAATTTGCTATAATAAAAACTTTATGCAACACGTAGCCTACACTCGTGCACAAACTATCTACTTACGTAAAAGCAGGGTTGCCAAGTTTTGCCACTAAGTGACAAGTTTTGCCACTAAGTGAAAAAAACCGCGTTTTTATATGGCAAAAACCGTCCCGGCAAAAAAGAAATTTTGCCATGGCAAAAACTGTCTAGTCGGCAAAAACCCTCCTGGCAAAAGTCTTTCTTGTCTAAACCATCAAAACTAGTAACAACTACATTATATTGCAGTCCCATTAATTGGTCATACACAGAGTTATCAAGTTTCTGCCAGCACATGTTGAAAAACTAGTAGAATAACACCCTATAACAAAAGCAAATACCGGAGGCATTAAGTTAAAAACTTCAAAAACTAAATTACAAAAAGTAGCACACAGTGGCCAGTGGTGACAATAAAAAATGATTTGACTGGCACACTGTTACCAGACTTCTTATTACTGTTCACTGCTTTTAAAAATAAGAAGTAGAATTAGAATACGAAAAATAATAAGATTAGGAATATTGATAATAAGAATAAGATAACAACAACAACAACAACACAATTAGAGTGCTACTGTCGTCAATGACAACATTGAGCACTGTTGTACCAAATCAGATCCGATGAGCAGAGTGTGGGGTCTAAAAACGGTGCGATCCAAAATCCGGGAGTTCGGTCCGAGGACGGGTACTAGTGGAATGGAGGTTTGCATGTTGGTCTCAGTTCATGTGTAATGGTAATGGTTGAATAGGAGAGGACAAAGAGAAAAGAATCAGAATCAGAAAGATCATAAGGATATGATAACGATATTAGTACTATTGATAATGATAATATTAATGGTAATGAAATAGAAAATGATAATGATAACGAATTTGATAATGATACTGCTAATAAGAATAAGAAAAAGAAAAAATAAGAATAAGAATATTAATTAGAATAAGAATAAGCATAAGGATATGATAACGATAATGATATTATTGATAATGAAAATAATATAATAATGGTAATGAAAATGATAATGATAACGAAAATGATAACGATAATGAATCTGATAATGATACTGATAGTACGAATAAGAATAAGAATTAGAATAAGAATTAGAATAAGAATAAGAATTAGAATAAGAATGAGAATACGAATTAGAATAAGAATAAGAATATTGACAATGATAATGACAATGACAATAATTACGAGAATTAGAATAAGAATAAGAATTAGAATAAGAAGAATTAGAATAAGAATAAGCAAAAGGATAAGGATAATGATAATGATATGAATAATAGGAATAAGAGTAAGAATAAGAATAATAAAAAGAATAAGGATATGATAACGATAATGATATTATTGATAATGATCATGATAATGATATTAATAATGTTATTGAAAATGAAAATGATAACAATAACTATAATGATATTGAATCTGATAATGATACTGATAATGGCTGGAGCCAGTGGCGAAGTCGTAAGATATTCGACCGCGGATCAGAAGGTGCGGGTTCAAATCATGGGCTCTCCCATCACTGACATCGCTTTCGAATGAGGAAAATGACGTTAACCTTAGCTTTTTACTTAGCTTTTAATAAGAATAATAATGAGAATATGAAATAGAATAAGAATAAGAAAAAGAATTAGAATAAGCATAAGGATATGATAATGATAGTATTGATAATGATTATGACACTAATAATGGTATTGAAAATGAAAATGATAACGATAAAGAATAACTATAATAACGATAATGAATCTGATATTGATACTGATAATAAGAATTAGAATAAGCATAAGAATAAGATTAAGAATTAGAAAAAAATAAAAATAAGAATTAGAATAAGAATAAGAATATTGATAATGATAATGAGAATACACTGATAATAATCTTACACCTCTAATGTCGGGTGTAAGACAGGGAGGGATACTCTCACCTCTCCTATTCTCACTATATGTTGATACAATTTTAGAGAAATTGGAAAAATCACGTTTGGGATGCTTTATTGGTCGCAAATGTCATAACAGCTTTATGTACGCTGATGACTTGATTTTACTAAGCATTACCGTAACTGACATGAAAAAACTATTTGATTTATGTAATATGTTATTTTCTTCCTTGGATTTGCCAATAAGTAACTCTAAGTATCAGTGTCTTAGAATCGGTCGAGATGTAAGAATATTTGTAAGAATTTAAAAGTAATTGACATATTTGTACCGTGGGTAAATGAGATTAGGTTTTTAGGAATTACAATTTTAAATAATAAGGTTTTTAAATGTTCATGAGAATCTAGCATAAAAAGTTTTTATTGGAAGTCCAACTCAATACTTAGTCACCTTGGTACATCCGCACCGGTTGGGGTTCTGCTAAAATTGATAGAGTCACAAGCTATCCCTCATATACTGTATGGTATTGCATCTATTGCATTATCAAAAAAGGACATTCATAGGCTAAGTTTTGTATATAACAGCGTTTCATCTAAGATATTCCATACTCACTGCGATGAAGTAATCTTGAATTGTCAGTACTTTACTAACTCTCTGCCATTCATATATACCTATGATTATCATAGATATAATTTTCTAAATAAACTATATAATTTAAATCTCATTAATCTAAATGTGAATGAGGATGAAAATGACATTATAGATTATATAGAATTGCAACTAGAATATGGTCTAATTCCAAATGATTCAAAAAATCAAATAAAATATAAGATATTGAATAAATTTGAGAATATTTTACGCACTAGTAATTAAAATCGTTTTTAAGTTGTGATAGTTAATGTCGCATGATGTCAACTTGGCTAGTGGTGAATGTGTATATGCATGTAAGTATATAGCCCTATATGCGTGTGAGTTTATATGTACATGTGTATATGTTTATGTATGTATACATATGTGTACGTATGTATGTTGTGTGTATGTATATATGTATGTGTATGCATGTGTATGTATACATTCTATATTGGTCACACATTTTGCTATATTCACTTGATTACTTTTTAATTTTGTCTTTTGTACTTGTCTACCATTGCATTGGTGAAATAAAATAAATAAAATAGGAATAAGAATGAGAATAAGAATAATAAGAATAGGAATTGGCATAAGAATAAGAAAAAGAATAAAAATAAGAATATTGATAATGATAATAATATTGAAATAAGAATAAGACTCAGATAAGAATAAGATAAGAATAAGAACAAGAATTGAAATTAGAATAAGAATAAGAATGAGCATAAAGATTTGGTAACGGTAATAATATTGTTGATAATGATAATAATAATAATGGTAATGAAAATGATAATGATAACGATTTTGATAATGAAGCTGATAATGAAACTGATAATACGAATAAGAATTAGAATAAGAATAAAAATAAGAATAGGAAAAAATAAGAATAATAA
>CAJHZI010000368.1:67500-117500 GCA_905160935.1 Enchytraeus crypticus | reverse complement strand
ACAGAGTCTCAGAACGTCATCTCCAGTGCCGCCTCTCTACCAACACTTGTATGAATGGCACATACGTAAATGTTGACAACATATTGCTCACGGTCGTTATAATAAGCCTTGTAGACAGAAAGAATAGTCAAATGCACGACAAAAATCTTACTTCAATAAAAATACAAGCAACTGCGTCAGCACAACGACAACAATAAGCTGGAAAGATCAAAAGTAAAGGCGTTGTCTGGCAAAACTCATCAGCATGCTATCATAGAGAGGCTGACATCCTGTGTAGAAATAAACCACCAGCAAATCTTCAATAGTATAACGTTATAAATGGAGAAGAGGGTATGTATATTGTATAATAACGTCGTAAGCTTTAATTAGAAGAATAAAATCTCGACACATACATATACATAAAAGAAACGTATGTATATAGTATTGTCTGATTATAAAATAAGAGAATAAATGCTGTTTGAGATAAAACATTCAATACACAAATTAATTCATTCTTGTATACCTCAATAAAACACCTGATCAATCAATCATCAACACTTCAGTCTCTACAGCAGCTGCTACAGTAGAGTTGTATATAGAGAGAGGTAAATAATCAGACAATGAGAGAGAATAGATTTGTAGTTTTGTAAAGTTATTTAACATCAAGATGAAGCAACATCATCACTCGTATGTACTGACATTAGAACGCCACAGCAAAAACAACAACACAACCCACCAGTCACTTGCTTGTCATTCAGTACAATCCAAAGCACACACTACAGCGCAACACCCACAATCTACAACCTGGTCATAGACTGCACTGGTCATAGACTGCACACGACCTGGTCATAGACTGCACACGACCTGGTCATAGACTGCACACGACCTGGTCATAGACTGCACACGACCTGGTCATAGACTGCACACGACATGGACATAGACTGCACACGACCTGGAGAGGTTCTAGAATGTTCTGCTCAGACTTGTCCCGCACACAACATGTATCACTCGACTAATCACAATGCTACGTTGTCTCTATCCCGCACACAACACGTAAGAAACACGAGTGAGGATCGACTGTGTGCACTACTACCATGTGAACGCTAGTTCTGTAGAGTCAGTGTGCGAAATAAGGATTGCAAAGTGTATAGACACAAATAGAACGATGTCTACAGGTAAGTGGATAGCTTTGCATACATACAAAATAAGTGTACACTCACTCTAATGAAGCGTACACATCTTGTACAGAGTGAAGCATACACAGGTAGCGATGCACAGACAGTGCACAGTCAGTCCTGACTGACAGGACAGTTGATTGGACTTGAAGAAATTATCAGCACACGAAACAGATTAGCGTTGAATAGAGGAGACAAGCTTAAGTAGAAAGTTCTACACAGATACTGCGTGACAAGAGCTGATTAGAAAATGTTAGTAAAAGATTTACTCGATGAACCAGAGAAAGTTTAACCCTCATACAATAACAATATTCTTAATCTAAACTAATAGTGCTGCAGCTAATGTACACCTCACATACAAACTGTACAGTGTGTGAGTGCACACCTGTAGTGTATGCTGAGTACTCTAGTACACGTCAGTACACAGTTAATGTACACCTCATGTACACATTGTACAGTATGTGAGTGTACACACGTATAGTATGCTGAGTACTCTAGTACACACAAGCAGCTTCCACTGTGCACACATAATAGTCTACAGCTCTCGTTTCTCTCACCTAGACTCTTTCATAACGTAAAATAAGGCACTTACTTCTCATATCAAAGAATTTTAACATACAAAAAATTCCTCTAAAAACTTGTTTGTAAACACTACAACTGATAGAAATCTACATGGAATGATGAAGTGATTGCGCGTGCACGCAGCTGATCCTGGTTTACTCTCATCTAATGATCCTTGTTATTGGTTTATCTGTTCTAATCTGTGCGCCAGAGCAACAACAGTGCTGACAGGACATATCAAACATTTACACACAGGTTTTATCTGTCTGACGCTATTCTCACACTTTCCGTTCTATTAACTATAAGCAATTACAGTAAGTGACTCGGATGTCCCCAGAGTAACCAATTGTGAGGCTACTCTGTTCCTTTAACCCTCTCATTGGTTCTTCTATCAACAGCATCAGCCAATCAGAGCTTTCCAATATCAAAAGCATCAGCAAATCAGAGCGCTCTTAACAACTACAAGTCTCTAGCTGTCCAGTCACAAGTCATAGCCAATAAGAGAGCAAGTACAGGCAGCCACTACACAACAGCCGCATGAGTGCTTAGATCTCCACTACACAGCAGCTGCACATGTACATAGAATACTACTACACAGCAGCTGCACATGTACATAGAATACTACTACACATCAGCTGCGTCTATACATATGGTTCCACAGCAGAACCTGCGTCATAATTATCTCTTATTAGAATTTCTAGAGAGTCAATCGTAAAAAGCAACAACTGTTTCTTTGTTAAGACAAACACTACAAAAAGTTGCAAAAGCTCAAAACATTAAAATACTAGAAATACTGTTGTTTAAATATTAGAATATGTCATAAAATATATAACAGTAAAATTACAATAACCACAAGTTATAAAATATCGACAGAACTGAAAGCGAACGTGAGCACTAAGAACAAAATCTTGATTTATGTAAACGGAGATCTCAATCAAGTTAATCTAGATTTAAATAAAAGTCCATCACAAATCTCTCTCCAAGACTGCGTTTTAATTCTATATGAGTGACAAGTTTAAAGACTGCAAAAGCTCTAATTCCAAATTACGTCATCGTAGACTCAATCACTGCAGTTGATTAAATATTGTTGAGGATTTGATTTTAAATGATTAAAGACTAATGTTATAAATGCGCAAACATTAAATATTGCAAACACTTGGACTCTGAACAAAGCAACAAATAACACAAACAAAACTATCTGCAACCAAACTAAGAAAAATCATCAACCTAACCAATCACTGGACTACAAGTTCTGGATTCAATGGCACCATGCATCACTACAGGCTGCTAGCTAGAATAGAAGAGCTGAGTCAGGCAACCCACTCACAACTACCCAAAATAAAATACAATATATCAATGTGTAAATACTTAATAAAAAATAGAAAATAAATATCAAGTACGAGAAAGATTAGTAAACTGAAGAGCCAAGAGTAGCTAGTTAGAAGTGTAGACATCTAGAGTGACAGTTAGACTGACACGTAGGTGGTTAGAAGTGTAGACATCTAGAGTGACAGTTAGACTGACACGTAGGTGGTTAGAAGTGTAGACATCTAGAGTGACAGTTAGACTGACAAGTAGGTGGTTAGAGATGTAGACATCTAGAGTGACTGTTAGACTGACAAGTAGGTGGTTAGAGGGGTAGACATCTAGAGCGACTGTTAGACTGACACGTAGGTGGTTAGAAGTGTAGACATCTTGAGCGACTGTTAGACTAACACGTAGGCGGTTAAAAGTGTAGACATCTAGAGTGACTGTTAGATAGACACGTAGGTGCGTGCGTGCTAATACACACACGCAGACCCTGACTTACACATATGTTGTGTGCTAATACCTGTTAACACACACACGTGTTAGCTCGTGACAACAAGCTACAGAGAATCCAGTGAGAAACTGAACAAGTCAAACGACACTGAGAGAAAATAAGGCACAAATCAACTACCAACAAAATCTACCCTCCTCAAAACAGCTATAAGCACACCCCACTCATCGGCACACCCCACTCATCGGTACACCCCACTCATCGGCACACCCCACTCATCGGCACACCCCACTCATCGGCACACCCCACCCATCGGCACACCCCACTCATCGGTACACCCCACTCATCAGTATACCCCACTCTTCAGTCATCAGCACACCCCACTCATCAGTACACCCCACTGCACGCTGATGATAGCAGCACTACGGGTGGTCACATGACAACAACAACAACATGAATGCCCTAGAGACGACACAATGTAGAGACTTGAGTGGACAACACGTGCAACCACAGTCTACGAGTGTTCATAGTAAACCAGTCAACGAAACAAAGAAAAATAGAAATGTGCAGACGTTGAGTGAAGGCTTGATCAACAGCGTCACAAAACCATCAAGTGTACAGCGATACAACAGTGTACGATACAGATATAATGTGCATACACTACTGTACAGCTTGTAAGCATGAAAATACAAAATTGTATAATGCAGATATAGTTGCATATACTAATGTACACAGCATGTGTGGATACAATAGTGTATGATGCAGATATATAACGTGTACATTAGAGTAGAGAACTAGAATGCACAGCGGTTCACAAAGCACAGGCAAGTCAAGACCACTGAGTAAATATAAGCACGTAAATATACAATAGCTAAGACAGTGCCTAAACCTGCACTGTACATATTACAAGTAGAATTATACAATAAACACGCTTTTCAGTACAATATAAATTTTATAAGTGTAGAAATATAGCAAAGGCTAAATAATAGATAAAGCAAATAGGTGCAAGTCTATTAAATGTAAGCAAAAGCTACAAGTAGAAAACAGGACAAAACTGGAAGGACTGAAATCAGGGTCTACATTATCGTAAAAACTGTAAGGCAATGACTTTAAATATTCCACAGTGTACAACAAAATATAAGAGAAAATATTCTTCACACAACCAAATCTTACTGACATAGAGCAGAAAATTTCAACATTCACACTTTGTTGTTAGACGATTCAAAGTTGACCATTAGACCAAGAGGTGAGTTCAAAGCTGCGAGTTCAAAGCTGTGAGCTGATTGGTTGATGAGGACACTAATGTCCGATAGGTCTGGAGCTGAGGTGCCGGTGAAACAGTTAAAAACTTTTATAAAAATAGTGAGAACCACTCTCACTCAGCAGACGACTGGCTAGATTAGTTCATAGTGTAAAGAGCGGAATGATGAGAGAGAGAGAGACAGAGAGAGAGATTGCAACAGGATGTGTCTTAAATCGACTATACAATAAAATATTCATCATACAAATAACAAAAAAAACTTCCCTCTACATCTCCATTAAAAATATAAGCTGAAGATCGGTTACTGTAAAAATGAAATACTAAAAGAAAACAAAAAATATTCAAAATTAAACTCTCCGTCGACACTTTCCAGTATCTAAATAAAAAATTCTTTATTTCTTCGTCGAAGTCTCGACCTCAACACAACAAACCAGCGAAATAAGCGTCAAGTTATCTTAACTAACGAAAATCATTAGAACGCATCATTTATAATGTGAAACTATTGCTTGTGACTTACGAAAGCATTTCTTAATTAAAAATTCAAAATAGAAAACACTTGACAAACTGAAAGAATTAACGAATCAAGTTAATATGTTGCGATACAACAACACACATACCAGTAGCACTTACAACTAGAACTGTCCCCTATCTCCTATACTCCTCTCCAGTGCTCCCAGCCCAGCTATTCTTACTATCAACCCGTCGTGCAGATGTCGCTAAAACCAGCCACACCCTCTGATACACCCACTAGGCTATGCAGAGGAGCTAGCACACCCTGTGATACACCCACTAGGCTATGTAGAGGAGCTAGCACACCCTGTGATACACCCACAAGGTTATGTAGAAGAGCTAGCACACCCTGTGATACACCCACCAGGCTATGTAGAGGGGCTAGCACACCCTCTGATACACCCACTAGGCTATGTAGAGGAGCTAGCACACCCTCTGATACACCCACTAAGCTATGTAGAGGGTGTTTAGCAGAAGGACATGCTGGTTGTTCTTGGCTAGCGTGACGACATAGCCCTCGCTCGTGATCTTGAGGCCACAGCAGCGCGACACCTTGACGTAGGGGCACTCAAACTCTCCTATCAGTGACCCATCTCTCTGGAACACAGCGACGTGGAACCTGTTGCCGTGTGAGTCTCCCACGAGCACGTCCCCTGCGTCACTGATGTCTATCCCGTTAGGATAGTTAGTCACGTTCTCCCCCCCTATTTTGTGCAGAAACTCTCCGTTCTCATTGAACACCACCACACAGTGACCCTACACACATCAATGTGAACACATTAAATACTATCACACTGTGACCCTACACACATCAATGTGAACACATTAAACACAGTGACCCTACACACATCAATGTGAACATATTAACACCACCACATCACACACACACACACATCACACAGTGACCCTACACACATCAATGTGAACACATTAAACACTATTACACTGTGGCCCTACACACATCAATGTGAACACATTAAACACTCTCACACAGTGGCCCTACACACATCAATGTGAACACATTAAACACTCTCACACAGTGGCCTTACTAAATCCACTTGATCCATTAAACATACTCAACTGAATCATAATGATAAAACATTAACTGAGTCATAGTAATAAAACACTGACTGAGTAATAAAACACTAACTGAATCATAATGATAAAACATCTTCAACTGAATCATAAAGAAAATG
Source organism: Enchytraeus crypticus (assembly GCA_905160935.1). Classification (NCBI taxonomy): domain Eukaryota; kingdom Metazoa; phylum Annelida; class Clitellata; order Enchytraeida; family Enchytraeidae; genus Enchytraeus; species Enchytraeus crypticus. Next base: position 111,059 of record CAJHZI010000368.1, on the reverse strand, counting down.
TATTACTTTTGAATATTAAACCCGATGCAGATAGAGTGAGAGAGAGAACCTTAAAATCGCAGACGTAGTAGTCTTTGCCGCTGACAGCTATGTCTGACGGTTCCCTCATGTACTCACTGCAGTCGAACCACTTGACGAGATCTCCCATCTCAGTGATACAGAACACTGTGGGGGACACACTGTCCACTGCCACTATGTAGCCTGCACCAATCAATCAATCAATACATGCTAAATACAATAACTCTCCACTGCCACTATGTAGCCTGCACCAATCAATCAATTCATCAATCAATACATGCTAAATACAATAACTCTCCACTGCCACTATTGGCTGGAGCCAGTGGCAAAGTCGGTAAGATACACTAGATCCATCAATAGATTTACAAATCTTCTGTCCCCACCCACTTGTAATGGCAATTTCTGACGGCTAGTTCAGCCACTATGCCTATTTATCTGATAGCACACACACACTTACCCTGTGCAGTGATGGCTAGTCCAGCCACTATGTCTATTTATCTGATAGCACACACACACACACACGCTGCACACTTACCCTGTGCAGTGATGGCTAGTCCAGCCACTATGTCGATGTAGCGGATGGAGATCTTCTTGATGAACTGACCGCTCTTGGTGAAGAGCTGCATGCGAGATCTCTCGCTGCCTCTGTCACACACGACGTACTTGCCTGAGCTCCTGATCACTGCGACCTTACGTGGATACCACAGCTGACCCTCCTCCCGTCCTACATCATCATCATCATCATTACATTGCCTTAAATACACTGGCATAAATACATCTGCATCAACACATCATCACAGATATATCACATCAATATATCTCTAGTCATCATCATAAAAACACCATCATCATCATGCCATTTACAGCACCTTCTCACAACAGGAGGTCGACACTAGACGTGTTGACCTTACATTGAGATAAGAGTTCTCATTGCTTGACAGAGAGAGAGAGAGAGAGAGAGAGAGAGAGAGAGAAAGAGAGAGAGAGAGAGAAAGAGAGAGAGAGAGAGAAAAAGAGAGAGAGAGAGAGAGAAAGAGAGAGAGAGATAGGGCTAACGTACCAGGAATTCCAAACTGGTACTTGAACTCTCCGCTCTTCTCAAACACTTGTATGCGGTGGTTGTTGGTGTCAGCCACTACGATGTCTTCATCCATCCCCAGACAAAACCCGTGAGGAGAGTTGAACTGTCCCTTACCAGGTCCCAGCTGTCCAAACTTTGTTCTACACACCAACACATAACATCACACCAACACATAGCATCCAACCAACACATAACATCACACCAACACATAGCATCACACCAACACACAGCATCACACCAACACAACATCACACCAACACATAACATCACACCAACACATAGCATCATCACACCAACACATAACATAACATCACACCAACACATAGCATCACACCAACACATAGCATCACACCAACACATAGCATCACACCAACACATAGCATCACACCAACACACATAGCATCACACAACACACAGCACATATGCATCACACCACACACAGCATCACACATCACACCACACACATCAGGCATCACACCCACACAACACAACATCACACCAACACATAACATCACACCAACACATAGCATCCAACCAACACATAGCATCACACCAACACATAGCATCACACCAACACATAACATCACACCAACACATAGCATCACACCAACACATAACATCACACCAACACAAAGCATCACAACAACACACAGCATCACACCAACACATAGCATCACACCAACACATAGCATCCAACCAACACATAACATCACACCAACACATAGCATCACTGGCTGGAGCCAGTGGTGAAGTCGGTAAGATACTCGACCGTGGATCAGTATGTGAGGGGTTCAAATCCTGGGCTCGCCCGTCACTGACATCGCTTTCGAGCGAGGAAACTGACATTAACCTTAGCTTTTTTAGCTTTAGCTTTTATCTACACGTAAACACCTACACCAACACAGCATCTAGACATACACACCTACATCTACACCACAATAAAAACATCTACATATACACAAAAAGTAAATTATAATACTACTCAACAGTGTCTAGTGCTACAACACTATGCATATCACTACTAAATATTGTATAATGATAACCAATAGAGTATAATGCAGTGTATAGTGAAACACAATAGTGTCATGTTAACTAAGTGTATACTGCTACCACACAGTCAGAGAGAGTTATAGACAGAGAAAAGCATTCACAAATCTTCATTGAAAACAACAAAACATAAAATAGAGAATGTTGTTGTTGTTGCCATGAAGTACCTGATCTGCATAGGACTGATCTTGTTGTTGTTGTTTCTGGGTCTGTAACGTGAGGCAATCTGAGAATCCAACAGTTCTAAACCTCCGGGCTTAGTGCCAGCTCCCATTAGACCTCCAACTACAATAACAACAACATCTGCACTAGATCTCACTTAGTTACATCCTCATTAGTTCTCTAACAATAACATCTGCACTAGGTCTCACTTAGTTACATCTCTCATTAGTCCTCTAACAATAACATCTGCACTAGGTCTCACTTAGTTACATCTCTCATTAGTCCCCTAACAACATCTGCACTAGGTCTCACTTAGTTACATCTTTCATTAGTCCTCTAACAACAACATCTGCACTAGGTCTCACTTAGTTACATCTTTCATTAGTCCTCTAACAACAACATCTGCACTAGGTCTCACTTAGTTACATCTCTCATTAGTCCCCTAACAACATCTGCACTAGGTCTCACTTAGTTACATCTTTCATTAGTCCTCTAACAACAACATCTGCACTAGGTCTCACTTAGTTACATCTTTCATTAGTCCTCTAACAACAACATCTGCACTAGGTCTCACTTAGTTACATCTCTCATTAGTCCCCTAACAACATCTGCACTAGGTCTCACTTAGTTACATCTTTCATTAGTCCTCTAACAACAACATCTGCACTAGGTCTCACTTAGTTACATCTCACAGTCCATCAGTCAACCAGAGGTTAAGAGAGTATAACAATGTACACGGCTAGTGACTGCACAATTATACCCACTGTTAGGTTGTGTGCTACAGTTGTACACGACTAGTGACGGCACACTGTTAGGTTCTGTGCTACAGTTGTACACAGCTAGTGACTGTACACTGTTAGGTTGTGTGCTACAGTTGTACACGACTAGTGATGGCACACTGTTAGGTTCTGTGCTACAGTTGTACATGACTAGTGACTGTACACAGTTAGGTTGTGTGCTACAGTTGTACACTGCTACAGTTGTACACAGCTAGGGAGGGACTGCACAGTTATACGCACTGGTAGGTTGGGGATGAGCTCCCAGGAGCCCGGCAGCCACTGAGATGGGACTGTTGGAGCGCACTGGAGCGGCAGGCAGACCCATGGAACCAGACAGCGGACCTACAGCTGCAGCGAGAGCCTGATGCGGTGCAAGTCCAGCATTGTAGAGCATGTTGTAGTCAGACAGCTGAGCAGCTGGTAGGCCTGCAGGTAGGCCTGTGTGCTGTAGGCCTGAGGCTGTAGGCTGATGAGACACTGAGCCCAGCAGAGAGGCTAACATTGCTGTGAAACAATCAATCCATAGATCATCCTTATATTAATCACTTTCATTTGATATCTACAGATAATAAATCAATCCATACATCATCTTTAGCTTTATCACGTCCACTAGTTCTCTACAGCTAATCAATCAATCAATCGACCATCTATAGATTTACCACATTTACTAGTTCTCTACAGTTAATCAATCAATCAATCAATCGATCATCTATAGATTTACACATTTACTAGTTCTCTACAGTTAATCAATCAATCAATCCATAGATCATCTATAGATTTACCACGTCCACCAGTTCTCTACAGCTAATCAATCAATCAATGAATCCATAGAACACCTTTAGATTTACCACTACTGACAATCAACTAATCTGTCTTGCTAATGTTAAACCTTACTCATGAATCATCACCACCACAATCATCATCATTATTATCATAATCATCATTTTCCCCTGAATCCTAGTTTATCTAAGGTCGGGAACAAATAGAATTTTAATTCGTTATAAACCTTTTTGTTATAATTTCTGGAGCCTAGGCACTCACCAAAAGCACACCCTTTCTGACATTGGTTTGAATATTAGAGCTTTGTCCCCTTGTACGACACGTGCAGTCCACGGTTTCTCTATTCTTCAGCAACCAGACATCACATCGTCACTGACATCACTATCGAGTGAGGAAACTGACGTTAACATTAGCTTTAATCAACAAGTCTCCACACACACACACATAGAGAGGAGACAGTACCGGTGTCATAGTGAGGCACGGGTGGGGGAGGAGCTCTGACAGCTGACACAGAGGCTGAGGGCACTGGAGGACTGAGAGACGTGGTGCCCAGCACTCCCAGGCTGCTCAGTGTCAGTCCTGCCATTACCTGTCCGTTAACTGTGATCTGACCTGTACACAACAGATAAACAACTTCTCATCCAGGCTCATATCTAGCACCATTTAACAATCAGTTCTCAGGACGTTAGTTATGTTAAATGCTCTTAATCATATGCCTCACATGCAGTGCACACATTTCAACACAACACTAAACTTACCAGACAGGTTCCAACTTTAAATTAGACATTGGTCCTACAAATCTCAGACTAATTTTGACGGATGATGGTAAAGATGTCAACATTCTATTACCATTTACACAAATCTCTCTAATGAGCTACATGAAGCAATGAGCTGACAGTATAACATGCTACATGAGAGTACATACCCTGAGCATTCTCTCTAATGAGTACATGAAGCAATGAGCTGACATGCTACATGATAGTACTTACCCTGAGCATTCTTTCTAATGAGTACATGAAGCAATGAGCTGACAGTACAACATGCTACATGATAGTACATACCCTGAGCATTCTCTCTAATGAGCTACATGAAGCAATGAGCTGACAGTACAACATGCTACATGATAGTACTTACCCTGAGCATTCTTTCTAATGAGTACATGAAGCAATGAGCTGACAGTACAACATGCTACATGATAGTACTTACCCTGAGCATTCTTTCTAATGAGTACATGAAGCAATGAGCTGACAGTACAACATGATAGTACTTACCCTGAGCATTCTTTCTAATGAGTACATGAAGCAATGAGCTGACAGTACAACATGCTACATGATAGTACTTACCCTGAGCATTCTTTCTAATGAGTACATGAAGCAATGAGCTGACAGTACAACATGCTACATGATAGTACTTACCCTGAGCATTCTTTCTAATGAGTACATGAAGCAATGAGCTGACAGTACAACATGCTACATGATAGTACATACCCTGAGCATTCTCTCTAATGAGCTACATGAAGCAATGAGCTGACATGCTACATGATAGTACATACCCTGAGCATTGACGCCGACATTACCAAGCTTGGCCAGTAAACTGAGTGCACTGCTGGCTGAGCCGTTACTAGCCGCTCCGCTGCTGCCAGCTGACAGCACAGTATCCACAGATATGCCGCTGTCAGTCATCGATGGGCTGAATGAATTCCTCGACAAGCTTCTCTCCACTAGAGCGGCTATACCAGCGGCTCTGCTCACGTCTACAGCTAAAGCCAAATCACTCATAGCCGATAAGCCGGCTCTGCTAGCATCTGTCGACATGGGCGGGTCACTCAGCTTTACCCCAGCGAAGCTGTCAACGATCTGAGTGGACGCTAAGCCGTTGAATGAAGCGAGTGTGGAGGCGTGGCCTGAGACAGAGGCGTGGCTAGACTGCAGCTGAGGGGCATGGCCAGAGAGAGCTATGTGGCTAGTTAGTGGAGGTGAACTAAACGATATCCTTCCATCAGCGCTACCTAGTGACTGCAGCATTCTCTCTCTCTCCATATCAGGACTGTATGTCTACACATCAACAATACATGAGCGCTACCTAGTGAATGAAGCATTCTCTCTCTCTCCATATCAGGACTGTATGTCTACACATCAACAATACATCAGCACTACATAGTGACTGAAGTATTCTCTCTTCATATCAGGACTGTATGTCTACACATCAACAATACAACAGCGCTACCTAGTGACTGAAGCATTCTCTCTCTCTTATAATCTCCATACAAAAAGAAAAAGTTAACATGAATTAGAGTGAAATGATCAACTATATTAACATCTATCAATTTTAATACGCATGCTTAAACTGTTAGAAAATTTATTCCACTATCCGTATAACCACTCCAGTGATTGTCTGAGATTTTACTCTCAGATCAGCGCGGCTGGGATTCGAACCTTCTATGGTTAAATTTACCTCAGGATATGTCATTTAAAACTTCATAACTCATAACGTTAACCCTAAAAAGAGAGAGAGAGAGAGAGAGAGAGAGAGAGAGAGAGAGAGAGAGAGAGAGACAGACAGACAGACAGACAGAGCCTCACCTCAGCGTCCTGTCTATCGCAGTGCTGCTGATCGTGCACGAGACATCCAAACGAGGCTCTCAGAGCAGCCTCAAACTTGTGGGGTTCCGTGATGAAGTGGAAGGTGGGAGCAGTGGAGGGAGGGGCACTTGAGGGAAGGTGGTTTAGGAGCCTGGAGAGCTGACGTGTGATGAAGCGCTTGAGGTACAACAGCTCCAGCGTGTTAGAGCTAGTTAGAACTCTCTCAGCAAACTCACACCCATCCTCTATCTGCTCCACAGAGTGTTCAGCCTCGTGAAACCTCTCCATCACCTGCAGCACCGTGCTCGAGTGCAGCGAGTCCAACTCAGCCAACAGCTCATCCTACACATACACATAGACATACACATAGACATACACACATATAGACACAGCTCTGAGCTGGAGTGCATCAAGTCCAACTCAGCCAACAGCTCATCCTACACACATAAGACATGCACACACATAAATAAACATACATACACAGACATAGACCCATAAAAACCAATCACACAACAGTATAGTACTGTCAGATTGATTATTGAATAGAGAGACTGATTGATGGACTAACTCGTCTCCTATCAAGAGCAGCCTTGTAGCTGTGGAAGGTTTCGTGTATGAGATCTCTGGCAGACTCTTTGCGCTGCTGTAGTTCACCAAGAATGTTGTCTCTCTCCTCAGCCTCAGCGTTAGAAGATGACGAAGCGCTGGCCACACGTTGCTTTGCCTCCCCTATCAAACACTTGAGCTCCTCCGCGTGTCTAACTCCAAGCTCTGCCCCACACCCCTCCACTATACGCTCACACACGTGGGTGGGTGGCTTGTGCTCCAACACCAAGCACTCCGAGCAAGCTGTCATCTACACATACAAACACACATACAAGTTGTCATCTAGACATACACATACAAGCTGTCATCTAGACATACACACACACACAAGCTGTCATCTAGACATACAAGTTGTCATCAAGACATACACACATACAAGCTGTCATCTAGACATACACACACACACACACAAGCTGTCATCTAGACATACAAGTTGTCATCAAGACATACACCCATACAGGCTGTCATCAAGGCATACAAACAAAGGTAAGATACTATCTGGACACATATATACACTGCCATTTAGAAGCATTTTAGATGAAAGGAATAATCACAGATCTCTGCCCAGTCATAGTTCTAATGACAGGTTCAACTAAATTAAGTCATCGCCATACAAGTTAGGACTGTTAGTGAAGCAGCAAGCAGTACCAAAGGACTGTTAGTGAAGCAGCAAGCAGTACCTGAGAGGTTAAGCAGTACCTGACAGGTTAGGCAGTAGAACTTGAGTAGTTCAGAGACATGATGCTGACAGTACATCGGCTTGTGTATGTTCACCTTGTTCTTCAGTATCACATCAAACGATTCAACCTACACACACATACATACATACATAGATACACACAAGTACAAGCATAGACACATAGATTCACACAGGGATACGCACATACATACACACAAGTACATATAGATACACACATACACACACACAGATACAGTATAGATTCTAAAGAGGGACAGACTTTGTGGTTTTAGTACAGTATAGATTCTAAAGAGACAGACCTTGTGGTTTTAGTACAGTATAGATTCTAAAGAGAGACAGACCTTGTGGTTTAAATATATAGTATAGAATCTAAAGAGAGAGACTGACCTTGTGGTTTAAATATATAGTATAGAATCTAAAGAGAGAGACTGACCTTGTGGTTTAAATATATAGTATAGAATCTAAAGAGACAGACCTTGTGGTTTTCGAAGCACCTCATGTAGTTGTGGGCGGTGACACAGTTGGGACAGAGGAAGTTGGAGCAGTCACTGCAGCGAGCGATGGCTTTCTCCTGAGCCTTGCAGCTCGTGCACACGATGCAGCGCTGAGAGATGTCGTCCAGGTCCAGCAGGTTCATCAGCACTACGTTCAGCGGCAGATCTGTCACTGCATTCTCTGCGTCCACGCGTGTTACCTGTCCACATAATCACACGTACAATCTCTGCATCCACGCGCATTACCTGTACACATAATCACACGTACAATCTCTACGTGTTACCTGTACACATAATCACACGTACAATCTCTACGTGTTACCTGTACACATAATCACACGTACAATCTCTACACGTGTTACCTGTACACATAATCACACGTACAATCTCTGCATCCACACGTGTTACCTGTACACATAATTACACGTACAATCTCTGCATCCACGCGCGTTACCTGTACACATAATCGCACGTACAATCTCTGGGTCCACACGTGTTACATGTGCACATAATAACACGTGCAAGTCTATCTCTACAACTATCACACGTACAAATCAATCTCTACATGTATTACCTGTGCACATAGTCACACGTACAATCTCTGCATCCACATGAGTTACCTGTGCACATAATAACACGCACAAATCAATCTCTGCATCCATACGAGTTATCTGTGTACATAATAACACGCACAAATCAATCTCTGCATCCACAAGAGGTACCTGTGCACATAATAACACGCACAAATCAATCTCTGCATCCACAAGAGGTACCTGTGCACATAATAACACGCACAAATCAATCTCTGCATCCACACGCGTTACCTGTGTACATAATCACACGTACAAATCAATCTCTGCAGACAGACGAGACAAACACGTGACAGAAGTGAGACAGACATGTGACAGACCTGTTTACACGTATGACAGACAATATTCTTGATTCCGGCTGAGCTGACTGCACTCTGCTCATCAGACTGTTTGCTAATGGCTGCAACGAGACACTTGGTGCAGAACGAGTGCAGGCAGTGAAGAAGTCTAGGCTCCACAAGTTTCTCATCGCACATAGGGCACTGATACAATTCAGTTGTTGTCAGAGACGTCCCCGACGTGAACAATCCGCTTGGACAGTCACCTGCCCCACCACTCTCATCTCCACGTGACACATCACTTGACGTGACCACGTCCCCGTGCAGTGTGACAGCGTCCCCACACATGGTCACAATAGCCGGTGTGACAGTCTGTGAGCCACTAGGACTGTCAGTGCTCGTCGTGTCTCCACCAGCGCTCACGATGCTTGAGGTAATGTCACAGCACTGATCCATCCCTCCTTCCACCAGCCCATCACAACCCTGCTCCACTGACATTCTTCCTCCTACAAACAGTTCAACACCATTCAACCATTGCTGCCAACAGAGTTCAACACCATTCAACACACTTCAGCAAACTCAGTTCAACACCATTCAACAATTGCTGCAAACACAGTTCAACACAGTTCAATATACTCCAGCAAAACACAGTTCAACACCGTTCAACATACTCCAGCAAAACACAGTTCAACACCGTTCAACATACTCCAGCAAAACACAGTTCAACATTGTTCAAAAAATAAGTTGTATTTTATGGACTGTAAAACACTGATAGATCAACTTTTAAATCGAAGGATTTCTACTGAATTCAAGCAAGATCTGAATTCATGCAAGATCGATAGCAAGAAATAACCTCAAAATAAACTGAAATAATTTAGGAACAAATATCAGAATCTGTGGGTCAGTAAAAATTTAACTTCTAGTAGGACACAAGTACTAAAAATCAATACAAATTTTGACATACACATTTTTATTCCATAGTGGTAAAATATGTACAATATGTATCAGCTCAAGAATAGTACATTATTCGCCAGTTCTAATATTTGAAAATCATTTTGAAACATTAATTTCAAATCAAAATCATTTAAATAAAAAATCAAATCAATAATCAGATATTGTTACCCAGCAATGTAAGAGTTACCCATCACAGTGAAGTTACCCATAGCAGCTTAACGCAGACAGAAAACTTACAATTTTTACACGGATGCTTTAGAGTTTATGATCAATAACGTCGGCAAAGCATATAGATGCCTACATTAAAAATTTTCACATCAATGCAATAAAAATTATTTTAAAATTGTAACTCTCTATATTCTCATAAAAAAAACTACATAAAGCATAACGTTTGCTAAATTTCATCAGAAAATTCTACTACGTAGTTTCTGCATACCAATTTCTTGAACCAATTCTTTCACACAAGATTGCAGCAAAGTGTCACGCACGTCCTATCTGTAAATATAGAAATATCGATTGAGAGTCGTCGTTGATTTGCTAGACTATTCGATCAGCCGGACAAAATTAGGCAATATTTAAAATTAGGCAGAATAAGCGATCATCTCCAAGCTCAAAATAAAATTCTTCACAAGCTCAGCCGCCATTTTGTTTTTATGCGCATGCGTAGAAATAAAACCGTCACGAAAATTTGCTTGAGCCAGAAATCGTTTTTAATGGCAACAAGAACATTACAAATAGCAATAACAATAATTTAAACCAAGCTCACCACGCTTTATAGTGATCAATGATCAACCATTTACAGTTAGTAAACAAGTAAACACGAAATATACTGAAATTATTAACTATGTTGATATCTATCGCTTTTAATACCACATGTGTAAACCGTTAGGTAATGTAGGCATTGACCACTTTCCGTGTAACCAGTTCAGTGAATGCCCGAGATTTTACACTCAGATCAGCACGGCTGGGATTCGAGCCCACGAGAGTTCAATTCACCTCAGGATCTGTCATCTATTATGAAACTAATACAAAATAATTAATTTATCAGGCTATTGCAGCACAGGCTATATTAGTTAGTGTGGCATGCCAAACGTCAAAATTTTCTTTCAGATGCAGAAATATTAGCTCTGGTATTTCCTGTGACTGCATGCACTGCAGAGTGTTCAACCTCAACTCCACGTTGTGTCTAACGTTGGGTCATCAACAACACAAAAACATATTTACGCATTCTGCAATTCTACTGAGGGAAAATGATGACTTGGATATGAAGAATGTCTAAATAGCGTAGGTGTAACGTCTTGAAGTTTTAAATGACAAATCCTGAGGTGATTTTAATCCTCGTGGGTTCGAATCCCGGCCACGCTGATCTGAGAGTAAAATCTCGGACATTCACCGGACTGGTTATACGGGAAATGGTCTAAATTGCTTAACGGATTAAACATGTGGTTTTAAAAGTGATAGATATCAACATAGTTGATTATTCACTATAATGCGTGTTTGTTTGTTTGCTTTTGAAGAAACTTTGCAATAAATTTGTTTTAAGATCTGACCGGGGTCGCAATGCCTTCGCTGTATTCTGGTAATTTTAGTATACTACGTTTGTTGCAAAATCTGATTACTATTAGTTGGCCTACATTGTAATTTTATTTTACAATAGGCCTATTGTAGGAGCCTATATAATATCCTACTAGGCAAGATGTAAAGTAGCTTAGATAAGTTAGGGTACTGCATTTAAAACAACTAGGCCTATAGTTGTAAACTAAGTCTTGTTAGGGTACTTGTTACCGCAGAGGTTGCATTCTGCGCAATTTCGTAAAGATAAGCCAAAAAATTGTGGCCGTCCTAATATTTTTAGAACCTGGCGACCCTGAGTGTATATCTTCTGTGGATCGATTTGAGTAAATTAATTAATTTATAGTGATGTGACCCATCGTGAAATCCCTGACATCATCCTTGGATGAGGATAATTGGAAGTTAAACCTTTAAGATTATTTTTTAATTGCCATGGGCTGTTTAGTGCACTGGGCTAAAGAATATGATAAAAGGACTTCATTTAATTAAAAGAAAGATTAAAAATATATGTTTAAAATAATTCCTCTACGCTCTGGAAGGCCGCATTCGCCAATGTGCCACAAGTGCAGACAGCATTAAAGTGCTGGAATGCAATGGACAGGCGATGAATGTACATGTATATAAATCAAGACGTAGGCCTACACATCCATTAACACATCAAATTAGAGTAGGCCTATACTTTGAGCTATAATTACTGAAATTTGATTATATTATATTAAAAAAATGTTAAGCCAACATAACTACAAATAGAGTCATATTAAAGAAGTCATGTTTAGCAATTTTGTTACTCTTGAGATAAATAATTATGTGAACTGAACATAAACGGCAATAGAAACAATTAGGATTTGATATCGTGTCTGCTAACAAGGCTTAATTTGATCCATTGTTGTTGACGAAGATGCAATTGATAAGACACAAGTTCTACCACTTGAGGCGCTTCAGCCTCGCATAGCAATGGTCCACACAGGCCTACATGTGCGTACAAGCGCTCGTACTCAGAGTATAATAGTATAGGAGCCACACGCATACAGGCACATGAAGACATGGTCGTTGTTGTCACATTATCTCTCATTGATTGATCAACTGATGAGGTTATGTTTGAACTGAGATGATACGAGAATATAATTTATTTACATCTCAATTCTTAAATCACTGATGCTATAGTATGCTACAGTCACTGATGCTATAACAGTCACTGATGGTAAAGCATGCTTCAGTCAATGATTTACTTACATACAAGTTGTACAATGCATCTGTTGCAGTTAATGTCACACAATACTGCTTAAGTTAATACAGAACTTAATGCTGTAGCTTAAGGTAAAGCAACAGCTAAGTAAACATAGTTGCTTAAGCTAAAGCACGCAGCAGCTGATGCAGCTGCGCAAGCTAAGGCATCATCGAATGCAGCTGCTGGTCGCTAATGTATTTGTCGTACACAATCTTTGACGACACGACATCTTCAACCGCCATGCCTGGAAACACAGAGGTAGCAATTAAATTTAATGTAAAACTTAAATAATCACCTACATGTATGTAATAGAATATTCGTTACCTATGTACCAGAATAATCGTCACCTATGTACCAGAATAATCGTCACCTATGTACCAGAATAATCGTCACCTATGTACCAGAATAATCGTCACCTATGTACTAGAATAATCGTCACCTATGTACCAGAATAATCGTCACCTATATACCAGAATAATCGTCACCTATATACCAGAATAATCGTCACCTATGTACCAGAATAATCGCCACCTATGTACCAGAATAATCGTCACCTATGTGCCAGAACAATCGTCACCTATGTACCAGAATAATCGTCACCTATGTACCAGAATAATCGTCACCTATGTACCAGAATAATAGTAGATGGAGCGATACATATATGCATGTGCACACACGCACGCAGAGATACAGAGAGAGGAAGGTTAGGAGTCATCAGTAGCTCATATAAAGTGAGAGTCATACCGACAGATTTGAACACTGTTAGTTTGTCCCTGTACGCTTGCTTGTCCCCTCCAATGACCTCTCCTATCTCAGCGTAGATCTGACACTATGCAAAGACGAGCATTATCAACTCCAGATATAACATAGCATAGAATAGCATAGCATAACATAGCATAGCATAACATAGCATAGATATCTCCTTCTTATCATAATTCAAATAAAATACAAAAATATAGCAGACAAAATATATCGCGTTAGACGATTTATAGATCCACTCGTATGTGGATATGAAGAGACAGCGACAAACAGAGAAGAGTGAAGGCGCTATATGTCATGGACCTGGTAGTGGTCAATGCACTAAGAGAGAGAGAGAGAGAGAGAGAGAGAGAGAAAGAGAGAGAGAGAGAAAGAAAGAGAGAGAGAGAGAAAGAGAGAGAGAGTGAGAATAATTTTTATAATAGATATTATGACTTGAGACACCTTGGACATGACAACATCTCCAGCTTCTTTCACGCAAGCTTCTCTAGTATCACAGTAAACAACAGCGGCGTTCATCAGTGCTGGATCCAGTTCAGACCAGTCAGGCCTACAGGCTCCAACAGCTGCAAAATATAAACAGAAGCTGTAGGCCAACAATGAGAGCATGATTCAGTTCAGACCAGTTCAGATCAGTCAAGCCAGTTGGCTCAAACAGCTGTACATGTAAATAACAACCTTCTTCAGAGCAAGATTATCCAGTTCAAACCAGTCAGGCCTACAGGCTTCAACAGCTGCAAAATATAAACAGAAGCTGTAGGCCTACAATGAGAGCAAGATTATCCAGTTCAAACCAGTCAGCCACACAAATTCCCCCATCAGAAAAAAGTAAATGAAAATCTGCTAATGAAGCCACGATGCTGAATTGTTGCTGCTTTGATTCAGTGCAGAATATTGTCTCGCTATCATCAGCTAGAGAAAGGCAATTAAAATATCTAAGAACAGTAGAAACAGTGGAACTAGTAAAGAAGAAGATAATGTCAATGGTTAGCGATCAATTGAGAGTGAAATAGTTAATGTAAGCAGCGACAAACCGTTGATATGGGCCGATGGTTTGAGCCAGTCAAGCTGTAGTATTGGAGTGGTAGCGAATGTAACAGTACAGATAACGTCAGCCTCTCTAACAGCCTCTTGCACAGTACTGCAGTAGTCGCCTCCTATCTCATCAGCCAACCTCCTGCCGTTACTCTCTGTCTGACTCCACACACGCACCTAACAAACGTTGTCCATGATGATATACAGCAGCTCTCAAAGATGCCAAACAGCAGGGCTTGAAGGCATATCAACGATGGTAGGGCTCGGATTAGTACCAAACAGGTACACATCTGCAGCTGTTGACACAGCTACACACAGAGGAACCCTCGATACAGCTGACTCTATAGAGACTAGTCCTTAACTATCCCATGATCATTTAAATGATTTATACCAAGAAAACCAAAATACACATTTACCAGCTAACAGCTGAAAGTATTGAGAGAATGAGAGAGAGAGAGATAGAGAGATAAAGAGCAAGAAAGACAGAGAGAGCGAGAGAGAGAGAGAGAGAGAGAGATAGATAGAGACCTGTGTATATTGATGTATAGTAGAGAGAGCTGCATAGTGACTACGGGCCTGAACTCCTGAGCCCAACAGAGCGAGGATCTTAGAGTCGCTGCTTGCCAGATACTGCAAGTACACAAGTACCTGTTGGATACTGCAACTACACAAGTACCTGTTAGATACTGTAAGTATAAAAGTATCTGTTAGATACTGTAAGTATAAAAGTATCTGTTAGATACTGCAAGTACACAAGTACCTGTTAGATACTGCAAGTATAAAAGTATCTGTTAGGTACTTCAGTAAAGTACCACATAGGTATTGTAGATATATAAATAATAATAGACAATATATCTAGATAAAGTACTGCATGCTAAACCCAGCTGAACTTGTTGGCAAGCTCAAAAAATTGTACCAGCTTTACCAGCGGTAGTATTTGTACTAACTAGACTAGTGTACTTGCTGCTCTATTTGTACTAGCTGTACTAGCTGTAATATAGCTGTCATATTTGTACTAGATATACTAGTTTTACTATCTGTACCAGCTGTTCTAATTGTACTGGATGTACTAGCTTTACTAGTTGTACTAGCTTTACTAGATGTACTAGCTTTACTAGCTGTACTAGCTTTACTAGCTGTAATGTAGCTGTTCTTATTTGACAACCAGCTGTACACTAACTGAACTAATAGTGCTGGTGATCATCATCAGATCTGCAGTATGGAATCATGTGAAGACACGAACCTTCGTAGCGACAGCTGAGGCCACGCCTGTTCTCATCTCAGTCACAGAGTCTCCGTCAAGCATCTGACACATACATACATGTTCACACATACACACACATGTGCACACATACAACATAGACACATACATGCACAAATACATGCATACATGCATATATACACAGATAAGTGCATGTTTTGATTTAGTAGCTCCTTACTTTGGTATAGATACAATCCCCGAAGACCTGCATCGCTGGAGTTACTAAATGCTTTAAATAGTCAGGGTACATAAAGACCCACCGCTATAAGACTAGACTATGCTTCTGGGGTTAATCAAAGCTTTATATATGGGACATTATAAAAACCCATAGTAATAAGACTAGAGTATACTGCTAGGGTTAATCAAAGCTTTATTTAGGGCATATAAAGACCCATAGCTATAGTACTAGAGTATGCTGCTGGGGTTAATCAAAGCTTTATTGTGGTACATAATAAAGACCCATAGTTATAAGACTTGAGTATGCTGCTGGGGTTAGTCAAAGCTTTATTGTGGTACATTATAAAGACCCATAGTTATAAGACTAGAGTATACTGATGGGGTTAATGAAAGCTTTATGTATGGCATAAATAGACCCCTAGTTATAAGACTTGAGTATGCTGCTGGGGTTAATCAAAACTTTATGGTACAATATAAAGCTCACCGCCAGTAGACTACCGTTGCTAGGGTTCATCAGAGCTATCCAGGCCTGGTGGGTGGGAACGTCTCTGTTGCTAGGGTAAAACGTCACAAGTTTCGTTGCCATGGCATTGACGTCACTCATGTATCCAGGCATGACGGCCAGGTATCTACGGTTAATCAATCAATTAGATTATTTAAGTCTATGACCACGGTTAATCAATCAATTAGATTATTTAAGTCTATGACCACGGTTAATCAATCAATTAGATTATCTAAGTCTATGGCCACGGTTAATCAATCAATTAGATTATTTAAGTCTATGACCACGGTTAATCAATCAATTAGATTATTTAAGTCTATGATCTCGGTACAACTATCATCGGTGTAAGTACTATACGCTAGATCTCTGTTAGTCTGTAAATAAGTGGTCAACGTGAAATAACTCTTGTGTTATTATAAAATACCGCTAAGTAAGAAATGCCTGGACTCTAAACTGTTCCGAAGATATGGACATTTAAGCTCCACCCACCCGTTGTAGGGACTGACTCTGAAGACTGTTCTGACAGGTTGGACCACCTCCACAGGCTCCTCCCCCTGCCTCTCAGCCCTTGTCTCTAGTGTCTGATTGACATGACTGCGAGAGAAGTTGAGGAAAGCTTTTTCCAGAGGCTGGAGCAAATCTCGAGGATTGAGAAGTCTCTGTACAGTCTGCCTGTCTATGTACAGCAGTGAGGTTGCTGCCATCTCAACCGCCTTCTCTCTCTCTATCTGTCTATATGTATGTCTATCTATCTCTCTCTATCTATCTGTCTGTGTATCTATCTCTCTCTCTCTATTCCTCTATGAACATAATATCTTCTCTCTATATGGCAATCAATCAATTAATCAATCAATAAAAATTATTCAATAGTCCAGCTTCGACTGTACTACTCGAAATCCTCGCATTAAACTCGATGTCAACCTGAAGCGTGTGTAGCGGTTCGATGACTAGAAGCGTGTGATTCTAGGCCCGCCAATCAATCAATCAATCTGTCAATAAATCAATCAATCAATCAAGCAGTCAGTCTAGCAGTCAATCTAGCAGTCAACAAATAAATCAACCAGTCAATTAATCAATCAATCAATCAGCGCTATAAGCGACTCTGACACGCTGCACATTGGCCTGTAGCAGTGCTGCTGTGTAGCCCATGTTTACAAGCCGCTCCTCGCTGCCTCGTTTAGTTGTTGTTTCTCTGACCTCTAACACATGTAGTGGTGGACCAACCGCGTGTAATCACTTAAACAGGTGACGAATTGACAAAAACCTCTCGAATCTTATTTAAACTTTTACATCTCTTCAAATGGTTTAAATATAAACACTCTCTAATAAAAGTGGGCTAAGCAGTTGGCATGTTGGTATGTTGTTCGACATCGGATCAGTAGCTACAGGGTTCAAATTTAGTTTTCTCCCCGTCACTGACATGATATTGTCGAGTAGGAAACTGACTTTAAGCTAATAAAACGTAGAATACATTTTATTGGTTATAACTTAAAGGCAATGAAACAGACTGTTTTAATGGCTATACGTTTATATAATCATCTATGTTCAGAATGTTTGATTAATTAATATTTTAGTTTTACATGGCATACCACCGGGTCACTTGGAGACAGGCCGAGATTAGGTATGTTAGATGATTTAAAGACCCACTCATATGTGGAAATAAAGAGGAAAGCTGAAGACAGAGAAGAGTGGAGGCGCTATATACCATGGACCTGCCAGTGGGTAGTGTACTAAGAGAGAGAGAGAGAGAGAGAGAGAGAGAGAGAGAGAGAGAGAGAGAGTAAAGAGAGAGAGAGAGAGAGAAGAGAGAGAGAGAGAAAAGAGAGAGAGATCACTTGGTTGAGAGTGCCGTACTTTCTATCGATTAGTCCTTATGCATAGAGATAATAGTGGCACTGCTATATCGTCTTTTACACCTCTCGACCTATGACGAGCAGTATAGTAGCGTGTTTTATTGGGTCAGATATCAACTAGGCCTAACTAGGCCTAGACATTATCTAGGCCTATAGATATCAGCTAGGCCTATAGATATCAGCTAGTCATAGATATCAGCTAGGCCTATAGATATCAGCTAGGCCTAACTAGGCCTAGACATTATCTAGGCCTATAGATATCAGCTAGGCCTATAGATATCAGCTAGGCCTATACATAATCTAGGCCTATAGATATCAGCTAGGACTATAGATATCAGCTAGGACTATAGATATCAGCTAGTCATAGATATCAGCTAGGATTATAGATATCAGCTAGACCTATAGATATCAGCTAGGCCTATAGATATCAGCTAGACCTAGACATCAATTAGGCCTATAGATATCAGCTAGGCCTAGATATCAGTTAGGCCTATAGATATCAGCTAGACCTATAGATATCAGCTAGGACTATAGATATCAGCTAGTCATAGATATCAGCTAGGCCTATAGATATCAGCTAGACCTAGATATCAGTTAGGCCTATAGATATCTGTTAGACATAGATATCATAATAGATTACGTTAGATTACATTATCTGGTTACATCAGGTTACATAAGATTACATAAGATTGCATAATATTACATTAGATTACATAAGCTTACATAAGACTACATAGTATTATATTAGACTACATTAGATTACATGATTACGTAAGATTACATAATATTACATTAGATTACATAAGATTACATGAGATTACATAATATCATACTAGACTACATTAGATTACATTAGAAAAAAAGGCAAATTTCTGCAACTTGGAATCTAGTTTTGAAGATTTGTGTGCTTTAGCTGATTATAAACTTTTTAATAATGTACATGTACATAGTGATAGCGCCCATCTACTTACCCCGCTTTTGCCTCCACTTGCCTATCACCCATAACTAACTAGAAGAAACGTTGCCGGTAGAAATTTCACACTTCCTACTAAACGAAATAGGTTAAGTGACAAGAACTTTATTACCCGTATTATACTTGAACATGCTAGAAATTATTAACTTTTACCTTACAATGCCTACCCGTTTATTTTTAAACTGCTGAAATTGTTTTCTACTACTGTTTAATAATGCTTAGATAGCTATATGTGACTTTAGAACTCTTAAAGTAGGATAAGTTTGCCTTGATCAATATTTTTTAATGTTATCTTACTATTTTCAATCTTGTATTTTTGATTTTCTGCCTGTATCTGATGCATTGCTGTGTTATCTGTCATATTGCTACAGTCTGCGATTTGTCTGATTGATTATGGAAGTAAAAGGAATAGTTTATTATTACATTAGATTACATTAGATTACACGATGTTACGTTGGTTGATGGCGGGTTTGAATGAGAGAAGGTTGACAGGAGATGAGAATCGTTTGACATTCACTTCATTTCCTTCAGATGACATTTGCCGCACAGTGTCGACTCCTACTAGCCTCCTCTCTACCGGTCTACTCTCTATACAGAGTGTACAGAGACCAGAGAATTGACCTATAGAGTACTGAACGTGTCCTTAGAGACTACTAAGCCAGAAATTAGAAGCAATGGGGAAGCACCTCAGAAATTATATTTGTTAAAGTCAAAGGAAAATTTTTGTCTTTATTAAACAAAACAATTGAAAAAAGCTTGGCATATTTGTTGATAGATGGAGTGCTCTTTAAACGGCTCGTGAAGCAGCCGGTACTTAGGAATCTGTACCTAGAACCTGTCACATGCAATTCAAATATTTAACATTTCCTCAAGAAATTGTTAACAACAACAAAGATTGCAGACCGTATAGTGAATCTGCTAGTCATCTACGTGATCTAAATAGGAAATATATTAATGATTTCTTGAATTTATAAAAAATCAATCAATCAATTAGTCAATAATTTATAAGAGAAATGAATACAGAGTGGAGACCAATGGATTCGCTGTAAGGCAGCCCTTGTCTTGTTTATATCTCACAACAATAGCGAATACTCGCTCCATCCATTCAACCTGTTCCTCTCTTTCTCTCAGTACTGCTAGGTGTTTCTCTCGGTCTCTCCGGTTATGCCTCTGATTATCTCTCTGTATGTCTGTTTGTATGCTCAAATCTCTGTCCTTCTCGTAGTGGATGTTTTTTGTCACGAACAGACGATTTATATTGGCTCAATTTCTCTTCACTGTACAATACAGTCTTTATTCCATCTCTCTCTCCCTCTCTATCTCTCTGTCTCTCCCTCTCTCTCTCTCTCACTACTCAGTTGTTCTCTCCATCTTTTTCAGTCTCTCCATTCCCCATCGTTTACTCTTAACAACTCACAAAGAAGCGTAAGAAAACCATTACATCACTTATAGCTACACATACAGTTGTGTAAGCAGAACAATGCTTCACTTATACAGCTATGTAATAATTGCTGCTTTGGTAACATTGTGTTAATAATGCTGGGTTGGTAACAGTGTTTAAGTAATGTTGGGTTGGTAACACTGTGTAGTATCGCTGGGTTGGTAACACTGTGTAATTAACGCTGGGTTGGTAACACTGTGTAGTAACGCTGGGTTGATAACACTGTGTAGTAACGCTGGGTTGGTAACACCGTGTAAGTAACGCTGGGTTGGTAACACTGTGTAGTATCGCTGGGTTGATAACACTGTGTAAGTAACGCTAGGTTGGTAACACTGTGTAGTAACGCTGGGTTGGTAACACTGTGTAGTAACGCTGGGTTGGTAACACTGTGTAAGTAACGCTGGGTTGGTAACACTGTGTAGTAACGCTGGGTTGGTAACACTGTGTAAGTAACGCTGGGTTGGTAACACTGTGTAGTATCGTTGGGTTGGTAACACTGTGTAGTATTGCTGGGTTGGTAACACTGTGTAGTATCGCTGGGTTGGTAACACTGTGTAAGTAACGCTGGGTTGGTAACACTGTGTAGTATCGCTGGGTTGGTAACACTGTGTAGTATTGCTGGGTTGGTAACGCTGTGTAATTGTAGAGGCGGGTAGAGGAAGTGAATGAAGTGGTTTAGCGCAGACAGTTGACGTGAGGATTACAGTTATCATCATGTCTTATCTAAGCTCTTATCTCCTGACAGCGCTCTATCTCATCACATCTCAGCTCACAGGTCGGTCTTATCTATTCTTAATTAACACTTTGAGGCTAAAACTAAGCACAAGCATTGTGGACTAGTCAGGGGTTTATAAGACTAAAGGGGCTTAGGTTAGGGTTAGGCTTAGAGATAAAACCGGGTTGTTGACTTAGCGCTCGTCTCGTATGTGATATCAATAGAACTGGTGAGCTCAGCTTTAGCCTTATTTCTCGTTTATATGCTCGTGAAGGTATTTAAGGTTCATAAATATCTCTTGTTGGATAAACAGGATTGTTTTCTCAGGGTATGACGCCCCTGCTCAGTAAATGTTAGTCGAAGCTGAGGAAGGCATTGGGGCCCACCTCGTCATAAGCAGAATCCCCAAAGAATAATGGTATATCAAAAGTAATGTTTTGGATTATTTAAAAATCCACTCGCATATAGACATGAAGAGGTAAACGAAAAATAGAAAATAGTGGAGGCGCTATATACCATGGACCTACCAGTAGGCAGTGCACTAGGAAAGAAAAATAAGTTATATCTC
This sequence comes from Enchytraeus crypticus, assembly GCA_905160935.1. Lineage (NCBI taxonomy): Eukaryota > Metazoa > Annelida > Clitellata > Enchytraeida > Enchytraeidae > Enchytraeus > Enchytraeus crypticus. The sequence goes on along the minus strand of CAJHZI010000368.1, from coordinate 88,904 downwards.
GTACAGCTAACTAAACAGCTACATTATCAATCAGCCAATCACCAAATCAGTCAATCAATCAATGAATAAATCTACCAACAAATCAATAATTCAATCAATCAATTAAATTAATCAATTATCTGATTAGATAATCATGAAATCAATAAGTTATTCTGTCAGTCAGTCAGCCAATAAATATATAAATCAATCAATTAATGAAGTTCTAATTCAGTTTCGTAGTGTTATGATACCATGGTGATGTCATTCATATAAACATTATTTGAATGAAAATGTTAAGAAGTTAAATGTACGAGGCTTTGTCACTAAACATATCAGCAACATATGTCCGTATTTAATGTATGTTCGTACATATGTTCGTTCATATGTCCGTATTTAATGTATGTTCGTACATATGTTCGTTCATATGTCCGTATTTAATGTATGTTCGTACATATGTTCGTACATATGTTCGTATTTAATGTATATTCGTACATATGTTCGTTCATATGTCCGTATTTAATGTATGTTCGTACATATGTTCGTACATATGTTCGTATTTAATGTATATTCGTACATATGTTCGTTCATATGTCCGTATTTAATGTATGTTCGTACATATGTTCGTACATATGTTCGTATTTAATGTATGTTCGTACATATGTTCGTACATATGTTCGTATTTAATGTATATTCGTACATATGTTCGTTCATATGTCCGTATTTAATGTATGTTCGTACATATGTTCGTACATATGTTCGTATTTAATGTATATTCGTACATATGTTCGTACATATGTTCGTATTTAATGTATATTCGTACATATGTTCGTTCATATGTCCGTATTTAATGTATGTTCGTACATATGTTCGTACATATGTTCGTATTTAATGTATGTTCGTACATATGTTCGTACATATGTTCGTATTTAATGTATATTCGTACATATGTTCGTATTTAATGTATGTTCGTACATATGTTCGTACATATGTTCGTATTTAATGTATGTTCGTACATATGTTCGTACATATGTTCGTATTTAATGTATATTCGTACATATGTTCGTACATATGTTCGTATTTAATGTATGTTCGTACATATGTTCGTACATATGTTCGTATTTAATGTATGTTCGTACATATGTTCGTACATATGTTCGTATTTAATGTATATTCGTACATATGTTCGTTCATATGTCCGTATTTAATGTATGTTCGTACATATGTTCGTACATATGTTCGTATTTGCACCAATCAGTTAGCTTAGTGTATTGGCAGTAGAGCTCCATATAAAACGTCTTCAACCCACGTCTGTGCCTGTAACAGTGAGTGCTTTAATATACCGGTGTCACAATCTGTTGGATGGTCGTTTGGATAAAACACTTGCCTAACAAGTAGAAGACGAGTGAACAAATCCCAGTCTGAGCAACAAGTCACTGTGAAGAGCTAGAAGAGTTCTGGGGCTCTCTTTAACACGACGTTATTTAAATCTGCCACATCGGTAATGTTTGGAGTCTAGACTGTCTGACTGCTCATATATTGAGTGGTTGATTACTGCTTGAATGATATACACTTGACTTCTTATTTCTCAATTTAATTGTAGGCCTAGTGCCCGTATTTCTGTAGAGCTACATTATATGTACACACATAGCTATATCATGTGAACACTATGAGATGTGTACACACAGGGCTACATTGTGTGAATACTATGAGGTGTGTACACATAAAGCTACATCATGTGTACACTATGAGATGTGTACATGCGTAGCTACATCATGTGTACACACAGGGCTATATCATGTGTATATGTATACACATGTTGAACTTAGGTTTTTAATAAAACAATGGAGGGAGTGGATGTAATATTGATGAGCCGATGCTCGCACTAATCACAAGCGACAGCCCGAGTGACAATTTGATGTGGAATCGAATACTGATCACATGTAAACCTCCTTAGATACAGCCAAGCATCAATAATTCATCAACATCCCTCTCTTCTATGCTACTACTCACTGCAAGTCAAACCAGCGCAGTTCAGTTCTTAGTTCTGTATATCTATCTCTCTATATTTTAAAGCATAGTTTTATTCAAGTTCAATTATCAGCTGCAATTTTTCTGTTATCATAGCGCAAGCAGTGACTCTGAATGTAAATTTAAAATCTCTAAACGATTTAACGGAGTAGAAGGTATTCAAAACTGTAAAGATCTTAAAGAATTGAAAAAGCGAAAATCAGAATTCAAAATATAACACCTGAATTCGTTCTCGTTGTGTTTTGCAAAGTGGCTAGTCCAATGTACATATTCAAACTCAGAGTTTGCTTTTATAAAGAGCACTCCATAGATCAGCATGCTATTGCTTGCACAAATGATGAGCCTTATCTATCCAGCCTATAGCTTGGCAGAGACACGGCTTCTATGAATGTTTGTTAACATAGAGAAGTGTTGCATAGAGATGTGTTCTTATAAAGATGTCCCTCCACTCATCAGTAGCCCCTCCCCTCATCAGTAGCCCCTCCCGTCATCAGTAGCCCCTCCCCTCATCAGTAGCCCCTCCCATATCAGTAGCCCCTCCCCTCATCAGTAGCTCCTCCCCTCATCAGTAGCTCCTTCCCTCATCAGTGGCTCCTCCCCTCATCAGTAGCTCCTCCCCTCATCAGTAGCTCCTCCCCCGCTCTGTGAGAGGGGGGGGGGGGGGAAACGTTCAACTCGCTAATGGTCACCTGACAATCTTCTCATCAACCCACATCAAGATACACATCTAAACAAACATCTATACACACATCTAAACAAACATAAAAACACACATACACATTGAAACAAACATCTACACACACATCTAAACAAACATCTACACACACACATCTAAACACACATCTACACACAAACACACATACAAACATCTAAACAAACACTAAACCACTCTACCCAGCACTAACACCACTGGCACACATACAAGTAGAGCACTGATAGAAATGTTTTAAATGTGGAGCTTAAATCTTACTTAAATCTTATCATCAACAACAGCAACAACAATTAGAGTGCTACAGTCATCAATGACAACATCGAGCACTATTGAGACAAAATCAAGCCGACGAGCAAAAGAAGGTCCAAAAACGGTGCAAATTCCAAAATCCGGAAATTCAGTCCAAAATCAACTCTCATATACATGTATTACCTATATACATCTCTTGTGCGAGTTGATTCCCCGAGTATAAATCCCCCCACTTTTCACTAATCTTGAGGTAATTGGGGAGGGTCAAGTAACTCTATGGTTGTAGCTTGGGTTGCCTGTATGCATATATAGTAATAAGTTTGATTCAATTGAAAAAGATGTTAAACTGCTTGATGGTTTTCCTGATGTCGTAAAGCTTTTTGTACATGAAGAGGTTAATGCTTTCTGTCCGGTACACAACAACCGATTGATTTGTTTCCTCTACCTATAAACGCAGCCTCAGGTTGAAGCATATGTAATCTTATTCGCATGTATCAAGTTTACATGTTGCATCTAGATACTGGCATTGAGATACATACAGTGGTACTGTTGATATCAGCAGCAAGATACTGAGACATAGATAGAGATACATGCAGTGGTACTATTGATATCAGCAGCAAGATACTGAGACATAGATAGAGACACATGCAGTGGTACTGTAGATATGAGATAGAGATACATACAGTAGTACTGTTGATATGTGATAGAGATACATGCAGTAGTACTGTTGATATGAGATAGAGATACATACAGTAATACTGTTGATATGAGACAGAAATACATGCAGTATTACTGTTGATATGAGATAGAGATACATACAGTGGTACTGTTGATATGATTATGAGATAGAGATGCATACAGTAGTACAGTTGATATGAGATAGAGATACATGCAGCGGTACTGTTGCTATGAGATAGAGATACATACAGTGGTACTGTTGATATGAGATAGAGATACATACAGTAGTACTGTTTATATGAGATAGAGATACATACAGTGGTACTGTTAATATGAGATAGAGATACATGCAGTGGTACTGATGATATGATATAGAGATACATGCAGTAGTACTGTTGATATGAGATAGAGATACATACAGTGGTACTGTTGATATGAGATAGAGATACATGCAGTGGTACTGATGATATGATATAGAGATACATGCAGTAGTACTGTTGATATGAGATAGAGATACATACAGTGGTACTGTTGATATGAGATAGAGATACATACAGTAGTACTGTTTATATGAGATAGAGATACATACAGTGGTACTGTTGATATGAGATAGAGATACATGCAGTAGTACTGTTGATATGATATAGAGATGCATGCAGTGGTACTGTTGATATGAGATAGAGATACATACAGTGGTACTGTTGATATGATATAGAGATGCATGCAGTGGTACAGTTGATATCAATGCAATGTGTATCAGTTAAAGCACGGATTGGTGATTGTCTGCAGTGTAAACACGAGATCCTGTCAATGAGGTTAGCTGGGATATTGAAGCAGTTAAGTCTCTCAACAAGTCCATCATCACGTTCTGTCATAATCCCACGTGGAGTCGAGAGCCTACAGGATATATAAGTGCTATAAGTAAATGATATAAGTGATGTATGTGATATCAGTGATATAAGTGATATAAGTGATGTAAGTGATATCAGTGATATAAGTGATATAAGTGTGGCTGGAGGCGTGGTCTTGATGAATTACGTGCAATGTTTGCTGGATTGATTCAATGATTGATTTATTAAAATAATTTGCTCTGCCTTTCACTAGGTAGATATGTAGGAAAGAATTGAGGTACTGATCACGTGATATCTTATTCACACACGTCTACACACACATCCACACACATTCAAACACACATCTACACACATACAAACACATCCAAACAAATATCTACACACACATAAATCCAAACTGTCACACACATACTCAGCGGTACACAGGGACTAGCAAGCAGACTGTCACACACATACTCAGCGGTACACAGGGACTAGCATGCAGACTGTCAAGTAGAGAGACAGACACAGACAAGAAGTACTATGGATTGTGGAGGAGGATTTCTATGAGACAATGTCCCCCCAGGGAGTAGCTCAGAGCACCTGGGTCCATGAGACTCCGCTACAAGTGGACAACCCTACATACATCTCATTCCTGACTCCTGGGTGGAAGATAATACGCGGAAGACGAAGACTAAGGGTGTCTGAACATGTCATACTACATTTGAGAAGAACAATATAGAGGACGGATGACATTGATGGAGTTAAATATGTCATTAAATTAGTGACCATTAAAAGTTAAGTGTTGAAGTTAATATGACATGGACCTAGAGTAAATCAATGCTCCAGCAGTAGGTTACCATCAACAATGAACTAGATTTATTTATAAAGTCTGTACCGATATGTTAGGCGAAGCATGGAGCATTGAAATAGGCTCCAATTCAATGCCACTACATTAGTGGAACCCAGACCATGTGTATTGGAGGCGAACACTCTAACCGTTATGCCATACCCCCTCCCCAAACACTAAACATACTTCACTCTTGCAATGTTGGTTAATGTAAACTGTTACTTGTGAATTAGTTATGTATGACCTTATTTATTTACCTGTAGTTCTCTAACGGCACATTCATTCAGTTAAATTGTTATTTCATAGAGAAGAGATCAATAGATTTGAAGATGATGTGATAGGCATTCTGCATAAGAATTGAAGTAAAAGAAAATAAATAACAAATTAAATAAATAAAAATAAATAAATGACTAATTGGATAAATGACTGCTCTGATTCTTGCAGGAGCTGACATCAGCTGCTCTCAGTGTGACACTAAGATAACCGGCAGGTCCTGTATCACTAACCCTCCTGCGCCACAACCGTGCCATGGTCTAGACGCCTGCATCACCGTAGCCACCTACCGAATGGATAGTAAGTGTCCTGCATTATGTGAGACCAACACATTGACATTTCCGAACCTCCGCAGTCTACAGATTTGCAGATTAATTTATTGAAATATGGATTGATGGATTTATCGATTGATTGATTGAATGCTTGAATGATGGATTTATTGAATAATGGATTGACTGACTGATTGATGGATTTGCTGATTGATTGATTGATCGATTGATTTATTGAATAATGGATTGATTGATTTATTGATTGAATTGATTGATTGATTGATCAGATAAGCTGAGCTCATTTGTGCGCACGTGCAGTCCTATATCGTTCACGGTGAGCACATGTATGGCGGGCAGGCACCGCTCCACTCTCGATCATCTCACGCTCTGCTACTGGACGTGTGCTGAGGAGGGGTGCAACGCCGAGCCCAGGGCTCTACCTGTCAGCTACCAGATCCTTGACCTCCTGCGCTGACCTCTGCTCTCTCAAGGCCATTAGATCTTCACCTTGACCTAATTCAGAGACTTCTCTAGAACCCTGGGTGACCTCGCTACATCGTCGTTACTTGCTTTCACTCGGCTCTTGTCGTTTGATATTATTTCAAAAACTTAATTCGATTTTGACTCAATTCGAGGATCTTGACCCTAACCCACATATGATTGACAGACAACCTCTAATTATAGTGAGTCATGTGCGCATTTGTCGATCACTGGTAGCCTAGAGATACGATTAATCAGTAAGTGTGGCCTTGAGGCGGTTCATGGTTTATTACAAGCACTAGAGTGCAAAGGTGTACACAGCATACAGGTGTAGAGTGCACACAGGTGTACAGTGCAGCTGTACATGCAGCTGTGGGTGCAGCGTAGAGCGTGTTAACATTAAAACTAATAAATAAAAATAAGACTTTTTTGTCTCAGTCCAACTCAAGTGTTCCTGTTTTTTTATTAGCTATATAGCCAGTAAAGTCTCTTTATCAATGCTAGTAAATTCCTTCGCGATAAAACCTATAAAGATCAGATTCAACTCACATCTATGGCTCTGCTCGACACTGATGTGCATTCGACAGAGATAAACTTGGGTTCAGTCTTGAGATGAACCTGATATACCCATCCCTTGTGTGGAGCTAATCACTTGATCATGAGGCAGCGGCTGCGAATCATCAGACGTTACTAGTTCAGTCATTGAATCATAGAAATACAGAAAAACAAATGTGATGAGGAATACCTCTTATCTCCCACAATGCTGAGACTTTGCTGGGATCTACTGCTGGATTTAACGAGCTGTCCTACAAGAGAATCTGTAGTTAAACTGTGAGCTCAGGCTGTAGTTAAGCTGAGAGCCCAGGCTTTAGTTAAGCCGAGAGCTTAGGCTGAACTCTGTATAACAACAGCCAAGGCTCTGCCGTCGCCATGATTTCGGGCATCAACTTTCTAGTGAGCAAATAAACACTGGGCTAGGTACACATGGGGGCTAGTGGTAGAGTAGGCGAAGATTAGCTGAGTGATAGGTGCTGTACATAGGCTTGAGCTAATTTTCGCCACTCGTTGTCATAAAAATTCTGGAAGTTATCTGTGGTATGTCCATTCTCTAGATTTCTCTGGAGGGGCTTTACTCAGACTGGATACTCGATCCCCTGGTTTGAGCAGCAGTCAGGTTAACCACTGTACTCAGTAGCACTGCGAGAGGCTGATGTCAGGGACGTTCCTAACAACATGTTGTCAGCAATGTTGATAATATGTTGTCAGGAAGGAGTATATAGACACAGATATAGACATAATAACACAGACATAGACACATATATGTAGACACAGCTGCTCGTAGGCTTCTAGAGTCCCATAAAAACTTAACTACGCAACTTCGTATAGCTACGAATAATCCCTCACTAGTTGGAACTGACATCATCCGTTATAATTTAATTTATTCTAATTATTTAATATTATTGGACTAAGACGGTTACTTGTTGACAAGTTGTTCTACAGCGGATCAGCAGATGCTAAGTTCAAACTCACATCTCTCCCCGTCACTGTCATGCTATGAGCTCGACACGGACGTTAAACTTGACTTTGACTTTAGATTGATAATTGATAACCGTTAGATGTATATTAGGGGGAGTAGAACCACTCGTTCTCTATCATTGCTCTAGAGTTGTGGGCATGTTGATTGTTTACCTACACGAGGAGACTCCATGACGCCAAACTTGTTTACACCTCAGTGCCGCATAGACACGATCAACCAGCCATTCAGTTTAGATTAACAAGTAAAAACTATCAACAGTTTAAACGAATTAAACGTATAGACATAAAAGTAAACAAAACAAAGATTAGCAACTGAGAGCTGGTGTGGGTTAATTGAACATCGGTAACTTAGTAATTAACGCTTTACTCATTAGAGATACGTGTCTGCAACTGGAATACATTTATACATCACCTTACAATAACTATATAGTAGCAGTCGAGACAAATTAGTTCAAGAATTGGATAAATTAATAATTTATATAAAATAAATAATTCTATAATATTTCATCAGTTGGTTCTCTAGCAAGAGATATGTCGCCTCTGTGTATAGACGAGATATGAGAAGATGTGATAGATGTGCGATATACGATAACACATCATCAACAAGTAGTATAGGTAATCTCTCTCAACAGCTTTTTCTTCAAAATCATTCCGCTCTACGTGCCTTACAATCTTCAGCAGCAGACACTCACTGTTCACAGGACCTCATATTCTCTACAGCTTCCTACAGCCAGACCTAAAGGTGCTTAAAGCAGTCGCTTCCTTACGATAAGCTACAAGATAGAAAATTACGATTTAAGATATAAAAGAACAGGAACAAGTTACAGGGATTTGGAACTTAAGAAGGAGAGAGAAGAGGAAGGAAATCCAATGTGTCACTAGACAACCACTGAACCGTGGAGAGGTTTGTTTACATACAGTCCACAACACTGCAACCATTGCTTCTCACGCTGGACAAGCAACAACAACAGCATCATCAGCAGGAAGGGGCAGCACTGCAGTGGATATGGGCTCAGGGGGCAGAGCTCTAACTGGTCAGACACGTCCCCAACACGAGTACCTGGTGGCTACCAGGCGGCACGACCTGAGGTACAGAGAGGGCTCGGTGTCGTCATGGACAACAAATCGTGACTCCACGTTTGCGTGCACTTGCTGCGTGGTAACAGCGTTGGTCGTGGGGCTTCCTTTGATCATTGTCGGTGTTCTTATTCTTAAGAGTATCCTCTTCCCTGGGTATGGGACACGTTCATATTGTATGTGTCACATTGTGTGTGTAACATTCTGTGTGTCACTTTCTGTGTCACATTCTGTACGTCACATTCTGTGTGTAACATTCTGCGTGTCACATTCTGTGTGTAACATTATGCGTGTCACATTGTATGTGTCACATTGTATGTGTCACAATGTATGTGTCACATGGAATGTGACACATACAGTGTGACCATTCATATTTAACACATGTTATATCATATTTCATATTTAACTGATGTTATTCATATTTAATGCTACCTCTCATATTCAACCTTTGCACATGAACTGAGACCAACACGTCAACCTCCATTCCACTAGTACCCTTCCTCGGACTGAACTCCCGGATTTTGGATAGCACCATTTTTGGACCCCACACTCTGCGCATCGGATTGATTTGGTACCATAGTGCTCAATGTTGTCACTGACGACAGTAACACTCTAATTCTGTTGTTGCTGTTGTTGTTGTCACATTCTATGTGTAACATTCTATTCTATGTGTAAAATCATAGTGTCACACCAGAGAGAGAGAGAGAGAGAGAGAGAGAGAGAGAGAGAGAGAGAGAGAGGGAGAGAGAGAGACATTTAACAATTGAACCTGCTGCATGCTTTCCACCATAGAATCATATTACACTGAACTTATGGGATCAGCTAATCCATGAACTGCACAGCACAGTACATTTTTACTACATTGTACTATACAGCACATGTTTGTACCACACTGTACAGCACTGCTCATGTTGTTGTACAGACTGGAGTACATAGGGATACTGATGCTGTCTCTAGGGGTTCTGATAGCCCTTGTGGGTGTCATCACTCTCGCTCTCGCCTGCAGTGGTGTCTGTGGCCCCAAGAATGTCGTCGTGTCGCCGGTAACTACCTCACTTCTAATGCACTCACCAGGTGGCGCAATATTATATCTTTATAAATAACCTCTGAGCTGTTTAGTTCATTCGACACATGTCTGACCTGTCGAGCTCAAGAGAGAATTGATTTTGTTCTGCTAAAATTAATAAGTGAGCCTTTCTCAACCTTGCAAACTTACAAATCTTACAAACTTAAACTACGGCGCTAAATTGATTTAAATGTTCTTTGGTAAGAGACAACAGTTTTAAACATTTCAACAGCTGTGTTTGCTTGTAGTTCTGTGGTGCTAGATGACGTGATGAACAACATATGTTGTTGTTGCTCTACGTGTAGACTGGAGGTAACGACGCAGACTATTTCTATCGTCAGACGTCACGTGATCAACCCCCAGCTGTCGTCATAGACTCTGCCGGAAACCCCTACCCACTCACACCCCCTCCCCAGGCCTTCCCCTCCCCCCCCCCCTACACTGGTCGTCTCTCCTCCCCTCCCGCCTACACGTCTCCCACCCTGCCTGGCACGCTGCCAACTCTTTCCCCCGCCCCGCAGTATTCTAGCCCCGCATCCTCGGGGCTCTCTCCACAGTCGCCTGCACGGAGCCCCGCCTCCACAGCCGTCATTCAGGCCCCGCCTCCTATCATCACCCGGAGAGCCCCGCCCGTAAGCGGTAGAGGCCCCACCTCTCAGGCAGTGACGAGAGACTCGAGGAGGAAAGAGGCATCACCCAGAACCGGTCAATCATGAGAACTGCATAGTCACTGTTGTTGTTGTTGTTCAGACCTACACTGTATAGTAGCCTGATTAGATAGGTCTTTATGTTGACCTTAGCCTGACCTTGAAACTGATTAATCTGACCTTATCACTTCAAGGTCATTCATAGTCTGTAGGGCTAACGCTATGAAGCTAGTTATGAGTCAAATGTGATCCCAATATAGCCTGTATATAATGAGCATTCAGTAGAATCACTGAATATTAAATATCGACAATTACTTAATACTTATATACGAACAATTTATTGCTTCCACCTGATTTCATTCCACTAGAAGAATGTAAACACTTTGTATTTATGTATGAAGACACTACATATGTTGTTGTATGAAGATGTATCTTTATGTTTATTTCGTCCCGGTAAACTGACGTTAAAGATTCATGCTGTCCATATATGCATTTGTTGTTTGTATTTTTTGTATTTATCTCATTCAATATTATTTCTTAATCTTTGCTATAGCTCACATTACAGATTAATCTCCTTGTAAACAATTTTATGTTCTAGTTTATTCTCAAAAGCATCTCCAGATTTGAACACACGCTACTCTACACAGCGGCTGGCACGTAATCCAATGAGCTACATGATTCTCCAGCAGGTCTCAAGCAAGTTGACAGCACGCTTGTCTGTGAACCAAGAGGTCCGGGGTTGAAATACCAGCCGAGCTGTCTCAGAGAGTACTTGTTCAGTTCTGTAGTAGATCAGAGGCTGTCCCAGTAAATGAACCAATATCTACATGTAATTAATGCGAGCAGCTGTGTCATGCAGGCTATGGGCTGATAAATGAGATTGAAGTTCAATTGCTTCCAGTTAAAACAATTGATTATTGGAGGTTTATCGCTAATCGATAACCAATAGAACGAAGAGTTCGAATGTAAGAATCGTAGATATCTGGCGACAAAGATTTCACTCACGTCTTCACTGGCGGGGTGTAGGGTGTAGCACCACTTTAGTAACAACTAACTCCCCTAGTTATTACCTAAATCTCTCGCTACTTTATATGCTTACTTCTTCTAACGCTAGAGAGAGAGGGAGAGAAAGGGAGAGGGGGAGAAAGAGAGAGAGAGAGAGAGAGAGGGAGAGGGAGCGAGAGGGAGAGAGAGAAAGAGAGAAGGAGAGAGAGATGTCTAATAACAGAAAAGCTGAGATCATTCGATTGGGAATTTGAGATGTTATTAGTCAAGACTGATTTTCTCACTCGAAAAGGATATCAGTGACGGGCGAGTCCAGAATTTGAACCTCGCACATACTGACCCGCGGTCGAGTATCCTACCGACATCGCCACTGACTCTAGCCAGTGTTTCTCATGACAGTTTGGGAGACTAGCTCAGGCCATAATAAACTACTCGATTGATTAATTATTATTACATTTTTTAAACTATACCACAATCACGCACAAATTATAAATATTCATTTAGATTTTTTGAGAGAAAAGATTTATGCAGACTTTCACCTAATGGCAGGTCCGCTAGAATCACCATGGTGTTTGTGACACACGGGAGCATCACATATAGGTAGGGCCTATGTGTGTCACATTGATGTGTGTCACATAGATGTGTGTCACATAGATGTATATGTTTAAGGAAGTTTAGAACTTTGATAGATATTGGAATTAAGAACTTCATAATCAATGGCTGATGAGAATTATAAAGCTCTGAGCTTGATGTTAGGCACATAAACAATGAGTCACGCACAGATGCGCACACATGTAACTAGACAGACAAATCGCCTGACACAGAATTGAGAGAAATTCTAAACCGCAATGCAATCCCCAGATATTTAAGCTTTCATTTAAATTCAATTTCTAATAGAGCCTAATAAAACACTCGAAGCTTATCAAGGCTTGCAGCCCACTGGCCAGATATCAAATCTACAAGTGGTTTGCCGTATTCTTCTCCGTCACTCTCTCTATGACTCTAACACTCTGTCTGTTCCTCTCGATGTACCTCTATCTGTATTTCTGTGTGCACTTGTATACGCTTGCACATTTGAGGAATATTCGAAGGGCATTCGCTGTTGTTGTAAAGCGAAAGAGTAGTGAGTGTAGGATTTCATTTTAATTATACAAACATTAATATCTACATGTACATGTAGAATCAGAATTAATATTAGGAAGTTAAAAATTAGACAATATATCAGTATTTAACGTCCCTGATCATGTAACTGATCTATCAGGGACGTGTTTGGCAGATATACTGCGATCAACCGCTACTTTGGTATAGGTCACACGGGTATTAGTGTAAAGTCTCTCTACCAGAACAATCGTGCCTTAATTTCTGCTGCCTTGGATCATTTCATTTAAACAATACACTTTAAATTCCGTCAACATTTGAGCTTGAAGATCTCGGTGATTGGACTAACACTTAATTCATGAGTAGACTAACACTATTATCAGCATCATCATTATCATCATCATCTTCATCATCATCATCATCATCATCATCATCATAATCATCATCATCATCATCATCGTCGTCGTCATTATCATCATCCCCCGAATCCGAGATCAACTATGGTCGGGATTAGGAATACATCATGATAAAATTATAATAATGTAGAGAGATTATAGTAATGTATAATAATAATGTGCATGTACAATAATGTATTATAATAGTATATTACTTGATATGTCTATAGCTGCTCTAGTAGAGAGACGTTATATGCCATGGACCTGCCAGTAGGCACACTGAGAGAGAGAGAGAGTTTAACTAGTGCCTCTTATCCCAGCACTGTTAGCGAGGAGCTGTAGTGTCTCTCAGGTCACGTGATAGAGGTCACGTGATAGAGGTCACGTGATAGAGGTCACGTGATAGAGGACTCTTCCATACTAAATGTCAAGTCCCTATCTCACTCATTGAGCTTTACCTGAAAGACGTTCTTGTTGCGAAGTTTACTCGCAGGTAGTTTGGATTTATTGATTTTTTGATTGAGAGATTAATTGCTGATTGATTACTTCATTAATTGATTACTTGACTTACTGATTGATTTATTTATTTATTATTTTAGAAGTCACTTGTCATCAGTTAATAGTACACTATAGTGACGTCACGATGGTTGCTAGGATACAGATGACGAAATGTTGCTTGGTTACGCTGTTACTATCAGCAGCTTGCTTCTATACTTGTAAGTATCGTATCGTATTGTAATGTAATGCAATCTAAAGTGTAATGCAACTTATTGTATAGTATTTTAGTGTATTGTACGTAATGCATTGTATTGTATTCTATTGTATTGGATTACATTGTACTGTATTGTAAACGTGGCTATGTATTGTATGCGTGGCTATGTATTGTAGGCGTGGCTATGTATTGTAGGCGTGGCTATGTATTGTAGGTGTGGCTCTGTATTGTAGGCGTGGCTCTGTATTGTAGGCGTGGCTCAAGAGATTCAGCCTGATTCTAAACAACTGTCACCAGATGAACTTCCTGCACCTGATGACCCGGAAACACCAGTTGACCCAGATACAGCTATTGACCCAGATACAGCTGTTGACCCAGATGCACCTGGTGCTGAAGATCAAGGAGAGGGGGAGGATGGTGTGCCTGATGATGCTCCAGGGTTGGAACAGCCCATAGCGAGGGTGACGTGTTACCAGTGTAACTCCGCTTATGATGGAGAGAAGTGCGAATCTTCTGAACCTGAAGATCTCGCGCCCTTCCAGAAAGTTTGTTCACAGGAACACGTGAGGTGCAGGAAAGCTCTACAACTGAGTGAGTGCATAACCTCTCTCTTCTTCTTCTCTTCTTCTTCTTCTTCTCTTCCACATTAATTCTCTATAAGAACGGGTAACGTTTTATGGACGTCAGTTAATGGTTTTAAATGACAGATCCTGTGGTGAATTGAACGCTCATGGGTTCGAATCCCAGCCACATTGATCTGAGAGTAAAATTTCGGATATTCACTGAACTGGTTACAGGGATAGTGGACTAAATTGCCCAACGGTTTAAACCTATGGTGTCAAAAGTGATAGATATCAATATGGTTCATCATTTTACTATAATGCGTGTTTGGGTATGCACGTGTGTACGTGTGTGTACGTGTATGTTTACGTTTGTGTGTATGTGTGCGAGCAGTACAAGGAGACAGGAGAGTGATAAGGAGTTGCGCCACACTGGGTTCAGCGGAGTTGGGAGGGGAGGATGTGTGTATAGACAGGACTGGGTCGATGAAGATCCTCACTCGAACCTGCGACTGCTTCAACGTAGAGCCTGGGCAACCCTGCAACCGTGCACACAATACTCTGACGTCATCACTCTACGTAGTCCTCTTGCTCACGTCACTCATTGCTGCTGTGTGCAACAATTCATAACAACAAATCAAAGATAAAGAGAGCTAGAATGTCCGTGCCTGTATACGTGTGCGTATGTGTGGGTAAGTGTGTATGTGCGTATGTATGTAACGTTGGAATTTTTTTGATTGTATTCCTGAACTTAGAGATATATAAAGAGAGAGAGAGAGAGAGAGAGAGAGAGAGAGAGAGAAGGAGAAAAAGAGACAGAGAGAGAGATTGATAAATATAGATAGAGTGAAATAGAGACGGAGATAGAGAGGGGAAAGAGAGAGAGAGAGAGAGAGGGAGAGAGAGAGAGAATGAGAAGATGAGAATTAACGATAGAGTAATTTATAACATTTTATATTATATATTATCATTTATTGCTTTATGTTAAGGTTTATGTAGTATTCACACACTTGTAATTAAGAACTTCTACATAGATAATTATCTACTGTGGAGTATAACTTGCCAGTATAGTCTAATGGTTAAGAGTTTTGCTTTTCTTATATATTAATCTAAGAGATCGAGATTCAACATTGTGTGATGACGTGCCTGACATCAATCAATCAATTAATCAATCAATGAATCAGTCAATTAATCAATCAACCAATCTTCGTTAATCCTTCATAAATTTTCCTTAATCTCCGTTAATCTCTATTAATCTCCGTTAATCTCCGTTAATCTTTGTTTATCTCTATTTCTACGGTCAAATACCTATTAAATATTTTTATATACAGCCTCTTTATCAGCAACTACATAATCAATCATTCAACTCACACAAATGTGTGTCAGTAAATAAGTCTATCGATGACAAGTAAATAAGTCTATCGCTGACAAGTCAATAAGTCTATCGCTGACAAGTTAATAAGTCTATCGATGACAAGTCAATAAGTCTATCGCTGACAAGTCAATAAGTCTATCGCTGACAAGTCTATAAATCTATCGATGACAAGTCAACAAGTCTATCGCTGACAAGTCAATAAGTCTATCGCTGACAAGTTAATAAGTCTATCGATGACAAGTCAATAAGTCTATCGCTGACAAGTCAATAAGTCTATCGCTGACAAGTCAATAAGTCTATCGCTGACAAGTCAACAAGTCTATCGATGACAAGTCAACAAGTCTATCGCTGACAAGTCAATAAGTCTATCGCTGACAAGTCAATAAGTCTATCGCTGACAAGTTAATAAGTCTATCGATGACTAGTCAAAGCAGTTAATCACAGAATACAAAGGGGTCAGTATAGGAGTACAGTGAAATCACAGTGAACGACACATTCGACAGGTGTCAGCAGCTTTTACATTTGAATAGAGATTCATTCGCTTGATGTCCTCAGCTGCGTAGCGTTAACATCGGATTCTGTTGCTGCAAGAGTTGTTGATAAAGTTGTTGTTGTTGTTATTGTTACTGTTGTTGTTGTTGCTGCTACTGTTGTTGTTGCCGGACTGCTGGTGGGTGTGGTGAAGCCGTTCTTTTGTCGAACTATAATAATAACAGAAATAATTTAACGTTCATTACATCAGTCAATGAGAGCTACTTGTTGTACTAAAGACAACAACATCATCATCATCATCATTATCATCAGCATCATAATCATCATCATCATCATCATCATCAAACCCATCTACTGATCATAGAGATTAATATAAACACATCCACTAATCAATAGATCAATATGAACACATCCACTAATCAATAGATCAATATAAACACATCTACTAATCAACAGATCAACATAAACACATCCACTAATCAACAGATCAATATAAACACATCCACTAATCAATAGATCAATATAAACACATCTACCAATCAATAGATCAATATAAACACATCCACTAATCAACAGATCAATATAAACATATATACTGACTATAATTATCAATATAAAAACATCTACTGATCAACAGTTCAATATTAACACCGCTATTGATCAACAGTTCAATATAAACGCATCTACTAATCAACAGTTCAATATAAACACATCTACTGACTTTAATTATCAATATAAAAACATCTACTGATCAACAGTTCAATATAAACACATCTACTGATCAACAGTTCAATATAAACACATCTACTGATCAACAGTTCAATATAAACACATCTACTGATCAACAGTTCAATATAAACACATCTACTGATCAACAGTTCAATATAAAAACATCTACTGATCAACAGTTCAATATAAACACATCTACTGATCAACAGTTCAATATAAACACATCTACTGATCAACAGTTCAATATAAACACATCTACTGATCAACAGTTCAATATAAACACATCTACTGATCAACAGTTCAATATAAACACATCTACTGATCAACAGTTCAATATAAACACATCTACTGATCAACAGTTCAATATAAACACATCTACTGATCAACAGTTCAATATAAACACATCTACTGATCAACAGTTGTATAAACACATCTACTGATCAACAGTTCAATATAAACACATCTACTGATCAACAGTTCAATATAAACACATCTACTGATCAACAGTTCAATATAAACACATCTACTGATCAACAGTTCAATATAAACACATCTACTGATCAACAGTTCAATATAAACACATCTACTGATCAACAGTTCAATATAAAAACATCTACTGATCAACAGTTCAATATAAACACATCTACTGATCAACAGTTCAATATAAACACATCTACTGATCAACAGTTCAGTATAAACACATCTACTAATCAACAGTTCAATATAAACACATCTACTGATCATATAAATCAATACAAACCCATGTCGTCGATGTGGTCACTCATAGAGAAGGATACGCCCACTAGTATTAGACTGGCCACGATCATCACAGACGCCACGATCATCACAACAACCTTGATCTTTGTGTCCCTATCCAGCTTACCGAGCCCTCGTCCACGCTTACATCTAGCACCGTGCCTAGTTCTCCCGTGCTGCACAGTAGTTCCGCCCACTAGCGGCAGTGTGCCACTGAGACCTTGAGATAGCGGCACTAGGGCCAGAGAGGTCAAGGCCGAGTGTGACGTCATGTGGTCACGTGACGCGTGTGATGTAATGTGGGCCAGGTCAGGCAGGTGAGTGACAGTTGGAGTCGTGGTCAACTCGTCGCTCTTATTTATTATTTCTATTTTGTCGTCTTTCTCGAGTGACGTCATCACTTTGTGTGTTCCTCTTAGACACTATGCAAGATGAAACATTAGGTTTTGGTTTCTACACTAAAAACTTCACGTGACTTTCAGCTGAGATTAATATCAGAGAGAGAGAGGGAGAGAGAGAGAGAGAGAGAGAGAGAGAGAACTTCGGGAGTTTATGGAACTTCTTAGAGTCTCTAGTATGATGTTCTATAAAGTAAATTCGTTATGTTAGAATCCATCTTTAAACGTTTCTAAGTTTACCAGAGAATGTTTAAGATAGATATAGGTTTAGCTGATAAACAAACAACATGACAGTAGGTTGTATAGGGTTAGTGCTATGAGTCATTCATATTCAAAGGAAGAAAATGAGAAACCACTTTAGATGACAGATTTACTCTATACAAAGCTATACATTGAATAGATATGTGAAAGAATTTTCCCTACTTGTATCCTGAAATACTCTCTCTCACTCTCTCTCGCTATCTCTTTATCTCTCTTTCTCTTTATTTCTCTCGCTCGCTCGCTCTCTCTTTCTCTCACTGCTTCTCTCGCACTTCGTCTCTATGTTTATAATGGATTTCTGGTTTTCTCGACAATTGATTGTCTCGAGTCAGTGAGCGAGAGTGCGAGCTCTAGACTAGACTAGAGAGAGAGAGAGAGAGAGAGAGAGAGAGAGAGAGAGAGAGAGAGAGAAAGAGAGAGAGAGAGAGACAGACAGACAGACAGACCGACAGACAGACAGACAGAGACAGATAGAGATAGAGAGAGAGAGAGAGACAGACAGCGACAGATAAAGATAGAGAGAGAGAGAAAGAGAGAGAGAGAGAGAGTTAGAGAGACAGAGAGAGATAGAGAGAGAGAAAGAGAGAGAGAAAGAGAGGGGTAGATAGAGAGAGAGAGCGAGAGAGAGAGAAAGAGACAGAGAGAGACAGAGAGAGACAGAGAGAGATAGAGAGAGAGAGAGAGAGAGAGAGAGAGAGAGAGAGAGATAAAGAGAGAGGGACCTCTCATCTCAACATGGAATGTTCACAGGACTGAGGAAGATAAATCAATAGAAACTGGAAGTGAGGGAAACCCTGGACATGGAAAGAAATCGTAAACACCCTGCTTGTAATCTCCATCTCCTCTCGCTCAAGTAATCTGTAAAACGGCAGGTCCATGACGAAAATGACCTCACTTACACGCCATCAGCACCACTGAGCACACTGGTGCCTATTACAAAACCTTATCCTATTCTGCCTCTACGATGCATTATTTAATATGGGATTTGGACAGAGCGACTTTTATGATAGAAGCTCAACAAGACAATTTTAACGTCAGTTTCCTGCTCCTGATCTTGTCAGTGACGTTGAGAGCTCTGGATTTGAACCCTGCACCTACTGATCCGCTGCTGAAAAAAGTTGTCAATGAGCCATCGGCTCAGACCATGTGTTGATTTCCTTCTCAATTAATTCTTAATCTCTCTCTCAAGACACCCTCGGCTTCAAAAGTATTTATTCCTCAAATAAAACCATTACAACCATTAAAACCATTAAAACCAAGAATCGCACTTAGCTACATGTACGCATGTTATGATGTTATGTGTACACGTGTGATGATGCTATGTTTAGCAATGTGTACACATGTGATGATGTTCTGTGTACACATGTGATGTTATGTTTAACTATGTGTAGACATGTTACGTCTTATTGCTCAAGAAATCATCATAGGGTCTAGATAGGAACGTTAAATCTCAGTGACAACTACATTACATGTACACATCACTCGCTTTCCATTCAGTTGATTTGAGATTTGGAGCAGATATCCGATACAAGTGCATTGCTGGAGTATAACAAACGGTACTCTAGCACTAGCCTATGTTAATTGACCTAATTTAATATATAATCTACTTATAATATAATTGATCTATTCAGTAACTTAATATACAGGCATTTAAATTATACTGCAAGCTATATTAATTAATCCAAAGGCTATTCTAATTAATGCTAAGGTTATATTAATTAACCTGTAGGTAATTTATACCATGGACCATGGCGTTATACACCATGGACCTGCCAGTAGGCAGTGAACTAAGAAAGAGAGAGTGGTTATTTATACCGTTCATGACTATGACAATTAATCTAACGAAAGCTTAACAGAAAACAACAACAACATCGCGTAACTCAGAGCAACTGCTAGAGACTGAGCTCAGAGTCAGTAGTGAGAGCATAGCTCTGTGTCTCTGTCTCCGTCTCTGTCTCTCTCTCTCTGTCCCTCTCTCTCTCTCTCTCTCTCTCTATCACTCTCTCTCTCTCTCTCTCTCTCTCCACTAATCTCATTACGTTCTCTGCAAGGCTTCAGGTGATCCACAGCTCTACTCAACAGATCTTCTCTGTGGTCGACGTTACGTCATCAACTTCTTCTCAACGAGATCATCAGCGACTGACTGTGACAGAACCTGAGAACTGAAGTATCGTATAGATAAGGCTCAGCCGTGTGGCAGACTAATGCCTCCAGTATAGCTTTCAGTGAATAATGTTAATTCGCATTTCAACCTTTTCATTGATCATTTATTTTCCATGTCGTGATCAACCCTGACCATTTTGATCACCGGACTGGCTTTCGTGTTTAGGACCTTACTTCTCCTCAGCACCTTTCTTTCGCAGATTGGTCTGGGTGAATTGATCTGTAGTGATGTGTGCTGTGGGAACGTCCCTGACATCATCCCTGGATGAGGAAACGGACGTTAAACCTTTTATTATTATTATTATTATTATAGTTATTGTTATTATTATTATTAATAATAAACAACAAATACAGCACACTTAACTAGAAACAAAACAAATAATCAGGAAGAGGGTTACCACAAAAGATCCTTTGCTCTGTGAGGAAATACAGTCAGTAGCAGCTACCAAGAATATCAAATACGTTTAGTAATTGTCTTCTATGCTACAGAACACTGTAGAACCTCTGACTTTCTAATAATACTAAAAACTGTATTTAGAGCTACGGAAGCACATTCATGAATGTCATCTGACTGAAATAAAGATAAAAACTCTGACAATGGAAGAGTGAAGCGCTTAGAGCTGTTAATTAGTACATGCACACATGTGTGGATAGAGAGAGTCAGTGTTGAGTTGATAACAACAACAACACGTTAGCACTTGGCGCTCTATTCACTAGCGGTGTTGTCTATAAACCATGTGACGTCAGCGTGCTATAAATGTGCAAGGTTAGTCGTTCAAGACAACA